>CAXKVY010013683.1:0-19624 GCA_964058915.1 Tetropium fuscum | reverse complement strand
ATCAAATTGTTTTGAATGTCCCTAATTAAGTGCAGAATTCATTGCATTCATTGTTGGACGGTAGGAAAATTTAGTGATAATATTCCGGCTTATGTTGATTCATAAAAGAAATCGACAGTTTATTCTTCCGAAATATTAAAATTCTACTTCATATATTAGCAGTTTTGCCTATAACTAAACTGTTCAGTTCGAGCAACTAGAAGCAGCAACAAGCCGTTATGGAGAATGACCTGAAGATGACATATGTGACTCTGCCGAAACATCGTTCTAGAAGAATAGAAGACACGTGGGAGACGACGGAAATCACCAAGTACATATATATATAGGTCATAAATGATTTTTGTACAGCTAATCATAGGCGACCCGAATTATCCAATTGGTCGAATGTCGAATGAGCTTTAATATTTTCTTATTTGTTAATATATATATATTTTATTTTCTCTTTTTTTTATAAATTCTACCTTGCTAATAAATATGATCAATATACCTACTGTGTCTTTTCTTCTTTACGAGAAAATATTTAAAACTTATTTTTTTGCAATATTAACCTAGATCCGCCACTGTAAGTAATAACTTTATATCTAACGGGTCATCAAAATTATCAGGGAACTTAATGTTCATTTTTATGAACTATATTTTAATAAACTATACGGGTACGTAAAGTAAGTTAGTAACGGTGCCTTACCTGTGCGTCTACATCCATCATGCAGCAATGGTTTACCGTTACAGGTGTTGGCCCAACATTGGGCTATAAACTCTAGTTCTTTGTTGTAACTCTGAAAACAAAAGCCAATACATTTTTTAAAAACTAACGCCTGATAGCTGCAACTTAGTAGAATTGGGACAAATATAAATAGATTTTCGTATATTTTAAACCAGGTGAGCACTGATGATTTTAGAAATAGTTTGTTATTTTTATATTCAAGAAATAGCCTCTTCAGTGTGTTAGCTGATAGATTTCAATGACAATCAGTAAGTCAACAATTTTCGTTAAATATATTACGTAATCTACAACTAATTTAGTAGCAGCAATTAGCGAATTAACTACCTAGTTCTGTTAACCTGACCTTAAAGTCTACTACATAACTGGCCTTGGAGCAGGCGAGCGTGGAATAAGCTGCATAACGCAAATGATTGACAAGTTCATGGCACTGTATGATGAAGATTGATAATGTTATACTGATGGGTACCTACACCGTTGATTGATTTACTAAAAAAAAATTTTGATGGTGTCATTCAAAACGATCTGTTGAGAATATAATTAACTAGTGTTTCAATGAAACTAATAGCTCTATTTGAAAAGTTTTAAAACGAGATTTTATACGACTAGTTTTAATAATAGTTTTATCTTCTATTAGTACCATCCTATAATAACGATTTTCTTTCTTACCATTGCGATCATATTCGAAGCAGTCGGTTGAGCACCCCTTTTTTCGTAGCCAAGTGCAACTTTGTTCCTGAGGAAATTGTGAATGTCCAAAATGTACTGTCTGTCATCATCATTCAGCTGTATTGTTCTGAAATCTGGGCCGCATTTGGGACCTGAGTTACATTTCTGTAAAAAATAGAGACACATATTTTTCATTACACCTGCACTTTACAGATTACGAACTGTGACAATTATTTATAATCCAATCAAATAGCTAGAATCTAACCTCAGAATGAGAGATAATAAGTTATAAACTTGTATAAATCTTTGTTTTGGCATTTTATAAGTTATTCGGGACTAAGTTGAGTTTGGTCAAGCCATACAGTGTTGCCACGTCTCCTCGCATGCACCATGGTCTAACCGAGAAATTCCCTATTTTTGATCCGATTTTCGTCTTTTGTACAGAAAATACATAGTGAATGACTGATTTTTTCCCTAATTATTCGTGAAGATTTAATCTATCGTAGAAACAATTTTCGTCCATATTTCTCTGTTTTTTTCTGCCACTTTTGTTAAATATACTCAATTTTCTGAGGATGTGAAATTTTATCCTAAGATGGAGATAAGATGGATTCTTATGTATAAAGTATAAAGAAAATTTTGAGATCAATTTTCTCCCAAACGACTCTACATGAGATAAAAAAAATGGTGGGTAGTAGGCTATGGATTATGTCATATAGAAAGAAACTAAGACGTTCACGGATTTTTATTGCAGGAGTCGGTCAATGGGTTATTAAAGAAGAAAAAAACGCGGAGTGCTATTAAATTAGAAGGTGCAAAGTGGAGATAGTGGTGAAAATGCACCCTTTTCGGTTTTTTCAATATATTTCGCAAACGAAGCAAAATTTCGATATACTTTATATTAAACTTTTTGTAGATAATTGAATTTCTCAATGAAATGTTTTATTTAAAAAATTTTTTTAAAAATCTTATGGCGAAAATGAAACAAATTGAAAAAAAGGCAAAAATTTTGCTTTTTTGCCTAAAACTTTTCTTATGTCAAAGATAGATATAGACATTGCTTCATAGAAAAAAAGTAGACAAAACGCCCTTAAAATGCTGTGTCGAAAAAAATTTTTGGTTAAAAATTGACTGAAATATAGCCACTCGATCATACCTTTTTTTCATAAATAAAAATGACATACAGCTGCGCAAATACATATGGACAGGTTTTTACATGACAATGTAACTGATGAAGATAAGTTCTGCATCTGAACATATTGCAGCTTCTTTCTATAGGGCAAAGTTAAACATGACCCTAAGCAACTGTCGCTTCCAGAATTGTTATAAAATATCAAAAAGTGCAATTTTTTTCTGTCGCAATTACCACCAACACGTGATGCCATCAAACAGCATGGCTTAAGAACTTATTTCCAAATCCAGCAGTGGCAAGGAAATCACTTAAACCCTCTGAAGTGGGGTTGGAAAAATTCTAACTATGGATTAGTTGCTATTCGCACAACAGCACCCTGTGCCAGAGATTTTTCTAAAAAAATGGCTTGTGGTTGCACTACAGGTTGCCATGGAAAATGTGGTTACAAAAATTTGATTGAGATATATTGGAAAAACTGAAAACGGTGCAAAATTACATAATTTTCTTAACTCTTGTTTGGCTGAAGAAACTCCTTAATGGGGAGCGATAACAGATTTTCAGATGAAACGTCAGTACGAAGTTAAAAAGAACTTTGTTAAGTTAGGACTTGTTCAAAGTTAATGTATTTTGTCCACGACCATTTGATAATAACTCCATAATATATTTGAAAAGAGTTTGTATAATGGAGCCTTTATCCAATAGTATTGAATAATGAGAGCCGATAATTATTCTACCTTACATTTTACTCACATAATAATTAAATGTAAATAATTGTAAATGTATACTCACGTTCCGAATATTTGTATTGAGAACTAAAAACAAGGTGGCTATGAATCATGCAAACTGATAACTGACGTTTTAAAATATAATTTTCTTTTACACAAACGCATTAAGACAAAAAGATAGAAAACGTACAATGGTCGTGGACAAATTATAGTATTCAACTTGTAAATAATGGCCATTATTAACAGGGGCCATTTGCGCCCTTCGCCTTCGGTTCGCGACGTAAACGTTATCTAGCGTTAATGATGGTTATCATTAATTGTTCGTTGAATAATATACTATTATTATTACACAGCACACGTAGTTTATGAGCAGATGTCAGCTAGATGCGCCAATTCTTACTCACTTATTGATACGTCTGGCTTCTTAGATCCTAAAATGCTTGTGACTATGTCTGAAAGTAATATTTTCGAACAGTGTAATGAATTACGAAACGAAGGTTCAGAAGTTTTGACAAAAAAATAACTTTGCTGTTAAACGATGTGGTTGCAATAATTGTAAACGAAGACCTTGGTGAAACAGGGTCAGTAATAGATTTTGCAAAAATTTTAAATATGTGTCATTGTTTCTTTTTCTGAGGCTACCGTTTCCGAAGGTGGTTCACCAAAGTAAAAATAATAAACAAAATCCGACAGACAGTTATATAAACACAAGAAAAATAGAAAATTTCAAATATTAAACTTACCACTGCGTTTCTGTCACACACGGTATGGGATACAATATCGCTAGAGAACCTGCAAGGAAGTTTGCAATACTTATTCTGATATGCTATCACATGTAAGACGAACAAGGTACATAAAAAACAAACAATGTATGTTAATATCATTATGTCTTCTATAATACTCTGCAATTAGCTGATCCGAGATATACTTATACCTGAAGTAATTATCTGATCCATCACGTTCGATAAAAAAGCGGAGCCCCTCTTCCGTGCAGTTAGCTCTTCCGCGATTTGAGCATTATGTATACAGGGCGTCCGCAGTTTAGCTATAAGACAACTTTGTGCGGAAATATATTAACAACAATTTCTGGCAGAAGTACACCCTGAAAGAAAAGGAAATCCGCTAATATAGTTACGAATATAATATCTCAATTATTCAGCGAAAGGGGGTCGGTCAACTGTTGCAAACGTATTGAAAACCAAAAGCGGAATCCTTGTAACATCTTGACAGATACGGATTTCGAGTTCACCCCCTGATCCAGAATTACGAAATGGGAAAAAATGCAATTTCGTGCAAATTTATAAGAACTGCGAAACATATTTTTACGTCACGTTCAACAGGACGTCACGCCAACAATCAAACCAAGTTTTGTCATAACAACCAATTGATTTTTGTTTAATTAATTCATACGTTTGACAAAGGTACAATACGGTTACAAAAAAAGGAAATTTATGTGCTAAAGAAGACGAAGAAGAAGAAATAACATGACAATGAATTCTTCTGACGAGGAACTTCCGGAGGTAATATTCGAAGCTGCTAGTAAGGCAAATTTGGATTTGTTATCTGCTAAATCAAAAGAAACATATGAAAAATAGTATCCACATTTCTTAAGCAGTTGTAACGAAAGGGGAGTGAAATGTTTCAAAGACGAAGTATTTTAAGTCTATTTTGCTAACACCCTATGGTTACGTTACTCCAAAGTGTGGTAAAAATAAAGCAAAACATGATGTAAATTCTATAAAGTGGTGACTTTTTTAAATAAGAAAGAATTATTTACAAAAGAAAATAACACTCCCTCATGATCAAAGTGGCAACCATTTTTAGTTACACAACCTTACCTTACACAAACAACTGTTGATTGAAGCCATAAAATAGAGCCATAAAAAGTCATAAAAACCTGATAATAGTTAATAGAGACTATCTAATTCGTTTTGCAAGATCGTTTTTAATATCACGAGAAGTTAAACGATGGAACTTTCTTACAATTGTACGGAAAATATGCGAACTTACGACATCCAATCCCTCACATCGTCGTTATTTCATTAAGTATACAAGGAGAAAATGGAGAACCCAATGCGTCGGGATCAACAGTTTTGGAAAAATACATTCCGAAATAGCAGCATATTTGCTATCCTGAACGATAAAGAGGCTGTAGTTTCAGGCGTTCCTCTGCAACATTCGCTTGGGAGGTTGCATGAAAATCGACTTTGGTAGTTTAATGATATCTACCTGGAGGAATCGGAAAGAGAAAAAGAAAACTTGTGCAAGAAAACTCTTAAGGCGCCGTTACACGGCGTGGGGAGTGCCACGCCTGGAGTGTGGCATGCGGAGTGACACACTAATTCGCAATTTGACGATCGCGATTACACGACCTGCAGACTGACGTTTCAGAAGTTTCTGAAACAGAAGTTTCTCGCCACGCGAGCGCGTGGCTTCTTTTTCATTTCAACATGTCCGTTCGTCGAAAACGGATGCTCGATTGTGCAGCAGCTTGCTATATTTTGTTGGACAGTGATGATGTATATACTGATTGGAGGAATTTCGCCATTTGCTCGTAAACAAATCAGTCTGGCTTAAAAACGTCATCTGCACTTGATCCTGTCTTCATGGTTGCTTTTACTTTGGTGTTTAATTTTCGGAACGTGCCCATTAGTGATTCCTTCTTCTTCTTTAATTCGCTGATTGTGCAAGTAATACTAAAATTTTGTTGGATTCGCATCCAGGAATCATGTACAGCATTTCTATTTTTGTGCTCACTATGCTTCGGGTTCCAAATTATTGGTTTTTGCTCGTATAGGCATAAAAATTCTGATATTGCTTCGTCTGACGTCACTTGCTTAGCTAAATATCTACTGAATTTGACTAATTTTTAAAATTTACGGGCGAAGACTCCGCGCCGTGTTACTGTATACGCATGCCAGTCCACTTCGCGCGCTGCGCGGCTTTGAAGTGTGCGAAGTTTACCGCCAATCGACGGGACCCAGCACGCCACGCCACGCCATGGCACGCCATGCCACGCCAGCACAATTATACGGCGTGTGGCGCGACAGTTTTCACTCCAGGCGTGGCACTCCCCACGCCGTGTAACGTCGCCTTTAGCGGCCCTTCAACTTCATCATCTTCAACCGAATTTCCAAATCAAACCACCTTGGAGAATAGTCAGTTGCAAGAACAGTTAAGTTCAGCTGTAAGTTAGCTCCTGTTAGCAATATGCTGCATACTGTTCGTTCTCCATTAATATTGCCAATAATAAAATAGATAAAGAGTTTGTTTTTATTAGCTTCAAAGTACTTATACATAATTATTATTAGTTTAATGTTCATATATAGGTTACTTAAATACAAATTGCTTTTTTTATTTGTTTCTTTATGCGCGCTCGTAGAAACAATATTGTTCCTAACTCGTACGGAAAGTGTTATTTCCTCACTGGACAGCTGCCAAAACCTCGCTTCGCGTCGGTCATCTGCTGTCGACGTGCTAGAAAGTATCACCTTCCACCCTAATTAGAAAAATAACAAGGATATTTTTTTGTTTCTCAGTCCATACTTCGTTTGTTGTTAGACATATCCGTTTCAAATTATGAAACCGATATCTTTGGACATTGGTCTCACTTACAATTTATGTGAAATTTATTTAAGCAATATCGTTTTTTGGAATATAGATTAGTCAGCTTATTTATCGATGCGATATATTCAAACGATATATTCAACAAAATTATAAAACCCATTTAAAATTTAAGAATCTTTGTTATTACCTACTTTGGTACAAATTGTAACCAAATTCCCTGATTCTTGTAGGTAATGAAAAAAAAAACATAAAAAGTACCCTAGTAATTTGTCCCAGAGCGATTTGTTCTTGTGGGATAACTATGAATTTCACTGTGCAATACGTAATTTGGTAAATTTTCCTTAATATAGAGTAGGTAAATGCTGTAAAATATAATTGCAAGGCAAAGTTGAAATTCGTAATTGTTTAAAAGCATCTCTACAATCATCTCTATATTTTAAATCTGATAAAATTCTTTTGACCTTCCTTTGTCAAGAAAAAACTTTATTACTGTGTGTTGAATGTCCCCTAACTAGTATTGCATAAGATAATGAAGAATGTATCATTCCAACATTCCATAGTACTTAAGCCGTTATTAAAACATTTTGTGACACATTTTCTAATGAGATATACCTCTATTGAGAAATTTTTGTTTCCGGACTGCTTGACTCCACATTTCTTAAACTAAAGAGCATGTTTTCTGTTTTGGAGGTTATTAAACTAAGTTGATTTGCTAGAACCCAATATTGGGCCTTCTGTTGCGCCTCGTGAACATTGGCCAATAAGGTATCAAGATCCTTATGCGACTGAATAATCGTTGTTTCGTCAGCAAAAAGAACGAATTTTGTTTGAACCGATCTTGTTTAAGTCATTTATATAAATAATAAAAAGAATATGATTCAATACCATGTGGGACACCATATTTCATTTGTAGAAAATCTGAATTTGTTTACATAATTGACGTACTGGTAATGATTCGTAAGATATGACTCCATTAGATGAATGCTACTTGTTTCAAAATTATAATATTGTAACTTATCAATATTAATATATTGTGTGACATGCAATCTAAGTATTTCTGTTCATTGGAGGCTACCTGTTTCCACAGATATGAGATATTTTCCATTGAAGCATCGATCATACAAAACAGAGTAAAACCCTATTGTATTGATTAACAAAAAATAAATTCAAATAAAGTCTATGGTCCAATTTAGGTTACTGGTTTCCTAATTTGAACCACAGGTCCTCTAAATTGGACCATCTCTATTTTTCAACCCTTAAGGAAAGAAAATTTATTTAAACGACAATGACATTCTACAAGTAACTGAAAATATAACTCTGATATGAATTTAGTAATAAAATAGAACGAAATATTAGTATACAAAACAAAGCAATCAGTGACTGTCTATTGCGGCCACTGGTGCACTTTAAGTGTCCCCATTTTTAGCACAAAACACAACGAATCTACTTTTCTCCTGGATCTTAATGGAAAATGGAGACAAACATACAATACATTTAAGAAATATTCCCCAACTAGTCCAATTTAGGAACTAGCGAGTGGTTCAATTTAGGAAACCGTAACCTTACTTAAAATTTCCACCTTTAAAAGGTTGCTCTTGCAAATATGAACTCTGTGCCTTGTATAAAATACCTTGTATAAAATGTACTTATATGAAAAACAACAAAAATACTCACAAAAAAAAATTATATCTTAGAGAAACTTATAACTTAGAGAAACAGTAAAATTACATTAGCCAACACAAAAACATGACGCGTGTGATTCTGGGACTAATATAAAATCTAGTAATCTGAACCACCGTGCTGCTGCTAAATAACATATAAGTTATAACCAGAGGGCGTTTGAGTCAAGGTCTATAGAATTAAATGCGGTGGTCCAATTTAAGACCCGGTCCAAATTAAGGGCCTTATGTAAATATATAGCCTTATGTAGCCTCCCCTATCTATTTTTTTTTCGAAAATAAAAAATTCTACTGATACCGGAAATGTGGTAAACTAAAGATTCATGTGGGAAATAACACATGGAACAACTATATAAAATTTATTTAAGTCTAGGTCGAAATTTTTTATTCGGGAAATAAGCGAGGGAGCGATCTGGATTTACTCGACTATAGGGAGTGACCCGACTTACCCATTTATGGACTTTCGCACGACCATGAATTAGGTTACAAAAATAAAACAAATACTGCCATATTTGCAACAGTATTCAAAAAAAATATTTACTGCCAGACGTCCACTGTGGCTACAATAAACGATTTATTTTTGTCTCACTGTGTATCTACATGTACCTGATTGTACCTACTGCAGTTACGTGTCAAGCAATGACACTATGGATGGTATATTGAAGCAATATTTATTTTCCACATCATATTGGTTTTGGGAAACATATTTTCAGGTTCATAACCAAATATCCGAATATCAAAGTAAGCTATCATGAGAATCCTAATACAGATATTTGTCAATAAAGCAATTAAGTATATCTACCTATAACATTTGTAGAAAACGTAATTAAAAAAGTCGTGATATAGATATTACCACGCTTCACGTTATTAAACGATATTAAATAAGACTAACCTTGCTTTTGGTCATTATTCGTGACCTCTCAGTGCAGCACGTGATCAAAATTTACGTTTTTAGTACAAAATAGGTAGTTATTTTTTGTTACAATGAAAATAATGACAAAAATATTGATTAACTTTGAGCGCAGTGCCGGTTTTACATGGGTACCTACTATTGGGTGCTGTAGAACCGGGCTGTAAATTTTCTAGGACGGCGCGCGGAGCGAATGACTATTCGATCAGATCGTAGTAGACGTAGACCCGAAGTGTACATGACGAAACATGTTCAGATTTATTACCAAAACATGTTCAAAAACAAGGACAATTGGTAAATCAGCTGTTCAGTCATCTTAAAGCTTTTCAAAACAAAATTCGCTTGTGGTAAACACAAATGAGAAGTAACAACTGTTTAACATTATTCAGTCACGAAAACATTGAATGCGGTCGCTATACTGATGAACTGGAACTACTGTCAGAGCAATTCACTGATCGACTTTCCGATTTTAAGAATATGGATAGCACTTTCAATATTTTTGCAAATCCTTGTAAGTGTAATGTGGAAGATGCTCCGCTTCACCTACAAATGGAGTTGATCGAGCTTCAAGAAGGCTCATATTTGAGGTCGAAATTTGATGATGTGGAACTAAGCGAATTTTACAGAACATACCTTTCCGAAGAAAAGTATCCACAATGTGAGCAGCTTTTTTCAATCATGAAAATTAATAAAAATAAGCATCGTACTCGGCTTACAGATCTTAATTTAGAAGACATTTTGCGCCTATTTTCTACTGATATTGACCCCAATATTGATCATCTTGTTTCTCAGCTTCAAACTCAAGTACCTATCTCATTAATTTTCATTTGGTTTTTATATGTTTTTTTATTAATGTGCTTTTGATATGTTTGATTATGCTATTATAATTAATAAATAAAATGAATTTCTGTGGTTTTTTTATTCACAACTACCTACTTATTTCTTGCCTACGGCCCACGACCTGATTAAGTCCCGAAGTATATTTAGTACACTGCGCTGATGCCGCGTATCTACGGCTCTAAAGTACCTTAAACCGGCACTGTTTGAGTGCTACCAGAGACAACCACGAGACGCGCAAGTCCATACAAAATTTCAGTTCGCGAAACCTCACTCTGGTCCGCTGTAAGGGCACTTGCATGCAGATGGCGTGCGTGTTAGTTCCGCAGCGATTTAAAAAAGGGCGCGCTACATTTAAAGGGGTGTTTTAATTTTAAATTTTATTTCAATCATGAAATAAAACTCAAGTTGATATGTGATGTTTAATTAAAAAAAAACAAAGCATTTACAGTTTACAGTCCGCAGTTGGCGTGCTTAATAATCTAGGACTATATATACCTACATACAACATATAAATTTAATATATAAATGGCAAGTACTAACACAGGTAGTTGTGGTGATTGGTTTTACTTGCTAAAACTTCAGTTACCTTTTTCTTTTGGTGAATCTTGCTGAACACGGCATGGAAATAATGTGGGAGCAGCATCAGAACGCAGCTTTCTTGTTACAAGATTTAAGTAACTGTCTGGCGAAAAATGACGACTGCAAATTAAATAATGGCTTCGTTTTAAGCCAGGCACATACTTTATTCCCATATTTTCCTGCCAAATTTTGGATCTAAAACAAAAGTAAGCATAGAATACATAGGTAAATACTGTACGATAAAAATTTACTTTTTATCGTTTACTGGAAATCGATGCATTTTCTCCACCTCATCAACACTGTATCCACAAACAAGACAATGTTTTGGGGGCATTTTTAAGTAGTCTATCACACACTCAGTTCTATAATAAAATTAAAAACTGGCAAACCTAACCTAACCTAAATCAACACGTGTAAACTACAATAACTAACAATAAAACTAACTAAAACTAACAGTAAAACAAAGTTTTAAAGAGTCACAAAGCTTTACACAGTACACAATTTTGCGTCAAAATAATTTAAAACACCAGAAATTATTAAAACGCCCGTGATAACAGCACACGCCCAAACAACAACAAAATCAAAAATCAACAAGATGGCGACTTGACACTTGACAGTGAAAGCTTTTGCAGCGCTACTAGCGCCCTCTGCATGCAAGAGCCCTACAGGCAAACAAGGATGCTTTAATAGACATAACGATTTATCCGACAAGGACGCAAATATACCACTAATTTGTGGGACTACCGAACGAATTTTGCTATGCACTTGAACGTCTCGTGGTTGTCTCTGGTGCTACCTACACCTATACTACTAGTTATAAAATTATCCCGTTTTCCCCTTAAGTGCATAACTAACCGCCTTACCCCTACCTGCGCTATCCGCTATATTTTATAAACATCTATTTTTATAAATGATACGACGAGAAATGGATTTATTTACAAACATTTTTAGAGTGTTTAAATACCTAATCATTGTTATAGTAGGTGTAGGTACACATATCATACATTTGTTATCTGTAATGCATTGTTTTACATATCACAGCACTCTAAAATAGTCAGCATAGGGGAAGTGGAATATATTTATTGAAGTAGGTGTATGTGTAGGTGTAGGTGTAGGTGTATTGAGGTAGGTGTAAATTTAAATTAAAGCTATTATTCATGATAAAAATCAAGGGCCAGTAGTAATATTTTAATATATTATTCTTTATTGCCCTCTAATATTCAGACAGACAGAGTACCTCAGAGTTAAAACCCACAAAAAACTTAGGCCACAAAGCTGGACCTCCCTGAGATTTTGACGCATGGGGCGCATAAAAACCATATATCAAATGCGCCCCACGTTTTTATTTCTTAGCAAATATCAGAATCTCAGGAATGTCCAGGTTAATCTCCTAATTATTTTAGTTTCTAGTACAACTGATGAACAATAAAACCGTTCGTTTTTAACTATTTTTTTGATGGTAGATACCTATACGTTACATTACTACTTCCCTATAGAACTTATCATGTGGAAAGGATGTTATAATCATTTTGATCTCAAAATTTAAAAAAATCGTGGAAACAGGAAACAGGAGTGCCCCGGATTTTTTATGGTAACCATACATTGCTACTGTCCTATAGAACATATAGTGCGAAGAGCTTCGAAAAATTTAGAACATACGAGGTGTGACAATAGTTTGGATTCGAAAAGTTAAAAAAATCGTGCAGACTAGAAACAGGGGTGTCCCGGATTTCTTATGGTAACCATATATTGCCACTGTCATATAAAATATATTGTGCGAAAAGATTCGAAAAATTAAGAACATACGGGATGTGACAAAAGTTTCGCTACGAAATGTTAAAAAAATGGTGGAAACCAGAAACAGGGGTGTCCCGGATTTCTGATGGTAACCATATATTGCTACTGTCATAGAAAACATATAGTGCGAAGAGCTTCGAAAAAATTAGAACATCCGCGGTGTGACAACAGTTTCACTTCGAAAAGTTAAAAATATCGTGGAAAAAACTATTGTCACACCTCGTATATTCTAAATTTTTCGAAGCTTTTCACACTATATGTGCTCTATGACAGTAGCAATGTATGGTTACCATAAAAAATCCGGGAGACCCCTGTTTCTGGTTTCCACAATTTTTTAAAGTTTTCAAAGCGAAACTATTGTTACACATATTGTCGTATGTTCTAAAATTTTTTTCAGCTCTTCGCACCATGTTCTATATGACAGTAGCAATGTCTATCAAAAGTCCGGGACACCCCTGTTTCTGATTTACACGATTTATTTAACTTTTCGGAGTAGTCGGGAAGTAGTTAAAAAAGCTGTTGCAAAATTTGAACAGAGATATATACTTAATCAAATATACGAAGCCAAGCTAAATAAAACCGATTAAAAATCCGTATCACGTCTCCACAATATTTTTTATTTTGTGAACAAAACAATTGACACGCATATATTCAGTACCGGTATATTCAGTATTGTCCGATGTTCTTCACAGGGTATTTTCCGTATGGGTAATATGCGTAGGTATATCCTACTTTGACGGCAACTACATTTTCAAATTAATAGTTTATTATTAGTTTATTAAGAGTTTATTAGAGACAGTTAATGCCTAAAATTATATATATTTTTTGCTGAACAGAAAGAATAAGGTGATAAATAAATAAATTAAACACAATTTAATTTTTTATATCCATTTTTTTGATTTTCTATATTCATTTCCAATAACGAACTGGTCCACTGTAAATAATCGATTCTCGAATCTGAATCCGTTGGTGTCTTCCAACACATTGTTATAAGCTAGGGTTGTGCAGTGAATATACCATCCATCGGAATGAACATAAAACAGACTAAGTTTCTTATTTTATTTTACATTAATTATACAATAACATCTACCACTGCTATATATTATTATCATTTTATCCGCATTTGATATCAAAAAGCTTCTTATGGTAGACATGTTTTCTAAAATATTTATAGGTATCTTTTTCAGTTCGAAAATTCCCAGATACTTACTCGCGTTCGCGTCTTTATTATCCCATTAAAATAACTTACTGATAGTGCATACATAGTAAAACTAATACCAATCGAATTCTTTCACGTGTTTACAGTATCAATTTGTTTAATAATCGAGAGAGAAACTGTATTTATGACATTTTTCCAGTCACTTCGAGAGTCACATGCACATTTAAACGCACGCAATAGTATAACAATCACAAAATGCAGTACCTATCTTGTTCGAATTACCAGTGCTATTAATTAAGTGTACAAGTACAGATAAGGTAAATTATTTTTAAAGCATCACCGTCAATGGCGCGCTTCCTTTTATCAGAAATTTATCTTGACAAAAATAATGTTTTTCGTTGAATTACAAGTAAACGTAGCATAGCTGTACAACATTAGAACAATTTTGTTTAATTTCAGAGAGATGCAAATGGAGAAACAGCACATATTAGATTTTGATGATATGTTAGAAGAACTTGGGGAATTAGGAAAATTCCAGATATACACTTATGTACTGGTCTGTCTACCTGTTTTGTTTGCAGCAGCTAACAGCCTTAGCTACGTCTTCACAGCTGGCGTTCCGAATTACAGGTAGGTATATATATATATATATATATATATATATATATATATATATATATATATATATATATATATATATAGATATATAGATATATATATATATATATATATATATATATATATATATATATATATATATATATATATATATATATATATATATATATATATATATATATATATATATATATATATATATATATATATATATGTATATATAAATATATATATATATATATATATATATATATATATATATATATATATATATATATATATATATATATATATATATATATATATAATATATATATATATATATATATATATATATATATATATATATATATATATATATATATATATATATATATATATATATATATATATAAATATATATATATATATATAAATATATATATATATATATATATATATATATATATATATATATATATATATATATATATATATATATATATATATATATATAATATATATATATATATATATATATATATATATATATATATATATATATATATATATATATATATATAAATAACTTTATATAGTTTATATGTGTGGGAATATTGCTCCTTAATGGGCGCCACTTCTTTGGGAAAGTTTATATTTCAATTTATTATCAAATATATAGTAACATTTGAGATAGAGAGTATGTATGAGAGAGTGATAAAGACAAAGAGTGCGATTTTATATTTTGGATTTTAAATTATTATAAATTAGCTTGAGACACTTTAACTCGGGCGATATTCATAAGAAGTTACTATTGTAGTTTTACTATCTTATACTTGGTTATAACCGTCTTCTATGCATTTTATTTACCGACAAACATAAAATTATTGTTACCTATATAACATTTTATTTATTTCAACCGAATTCACTTTTATCAATAGATCTTAAGCTGATGACTTTAATGGATTATATATGATTTCAGAAATCTTAAAATATCCTAATCTAGACTAAGATAACTTGTGTAGCCAGTGTACAGATTTATTAATGAACATCAACTCTTATACTATCTTATACCGTTGATTGAACGCTTATAGGTACTAAGAAATGATCAAGACATTTTTATAATATAATAAGCACAATTTTACAACCGACGTAATAACTATATTTAAATTTCTCCGCGCTTTGCTGGTGTCGCTCTCTCCGGGCAAATAAGTTGCAGCTGGTTTCTCCAAACGTCCTCTACTATAATGGCTATTTGTTTGCTCCGGATAATGACTGTTTAATCTACTGCTAATAACTTGTTTCACTCACTTGACTGATGAAACCAAGGTGTAGCACTTTTGTATCACAATTTTGTTTAACCGTGCACTAGTTTATTATTTAAAAACACTTTAAATCGAAGAAATAAAGCCTCCTTGGCTGGATTAACACATTTGCATAAAAATTAATGGGATTTAACATTGTTTGCACTTGAGCTGGGAAAAAGCTCAACAACTAACTTATGGCTTTTATGTTCTGTCGTCAAGGAAGTACTTGATAAGTGCTAATTTCCTATTGTTTTGTTTACAACTACTATAAAATCTTGAGCAATGCCAGTATACAATATTTAATATGATTTCAATTTATTAATTTTATATGATAACATCCTATATTTATCTATTATATACTTTCTACTTTGAAGTTATTTTTATTTCGTTGCTTAATTAATAACTTTAATTTATGAGTTTGCTTCTCATTGGCCAATGCTTTTAATCTAAAACCAAGTCATTCTGCTATTTTTTTTTTAAATACCACTAGTTTTTTACTTCTTTTAATTGATTATGATAATTTTTAATTATTAATGACCTCCAATACTTTTATTTTAACATTTCACTGATTATATCGATATTTTTCACAAATCATATCTACCGCTGCCATGGATTGTCATGTAATCATGTATGCCAATGTACAGTTACCTCTATCCTTGTTTAGCTTTATGAATTTTATATTACGTTTACTCTGTTCTATTTCCTATCTTCTTATACCTATTTTAATATCTTTTTTAATATTATCACTAATTTACAATATGTTTGAGCCTTATATTGAGGTATTTTATATCAATTAGTTAAATTTGTTAAATTTAAAAAAAAATGTTAAATATGTAATGTAATGTTAAACCTTAGACCTTGAGGCAAGTTATAGAAAACAATTACAGGTTTTTGGACAGAAATATATGAAATACAGTGGAATTAATTTGCAGATGTTTCGTACCTGAATGTGAGGACCCCCTCGACACTTCTTACAGTGCCCCCTGGGTGGAGTGGGCCGTACCATCGGACCAAAATCTGGGCCAAGTGATCGGAGTCAAAATAGACTCTTGTAACAGGTACTCAGTGAATGCCTCTATCATAAATGCAACCTGCTCTAAGGATAGTTTTACTGACACCATTAAAACGTGCTCGGAGTGGATATTCGACAACAATGAGAGGACTATAGTCAACGACGTAAGTTTAGACCCTGTAGTTGTTTAAATTTATATTATATATGTAAGTATATAAATATATTATGGATTGCCGCCGCATTCCCAGCCAAATTAATATATATAATTATAAATTATATTAACATATTAAATAGTAGGTATATTAAAATTAAGAAATGAAGTTATTGGAATACTGAAATAAATCTGGAATCTTAACAGCTTACCCACCTCCTCTTCCTCTTTGCATTTGCCAACAAATTCACTATTCACTTGCAGAAATTGAAAGCCACTGGGCTGGGCACTCGTTACTCGTTATATTCAACTAGATCTGCAACAGCAACTTATAAAAATAAGAGGGTGCGGTGCGCCCTCTCTTTTGTTATTTATGTACGATTATATAATTTTTTTTTACTATTATATGGTGAATGTGATTAATTTGTCGGGCATATGCCGTCACCATACGTACGTCTTATGGATGACTGAAATATGACATCAAACGGACGTCATGATTTGGTCATATGACGTCGTCGACCAATAAATTAATAAGTACCAAAAAAGACGTCAGTATAACGGATCTTTGTTGTTGTCTGGGTGGTAGAATTAATATATTTCTTTCCAATACATTATTTTACTATTTCTGTTCCCTACTATCCCATAGAACCATATACCCAAGATTTGGACTTGCCGAATAAGTACAGTACGGGTTATTCACAGATGTAACGTTTATTGACTACTCCGAGCTCTTGTTGGATTTAACATATATTTTATGAACACTTACCTACCTAAATATGTCAACATTGATATAAATGCATTTTATTTGTAGTGGAACATAACCTGTCTCGACAACCAATGGAAATTATCCTTGGTTGGTACGTCCCACTTTGCGGGAATTGTTGTGGGATCATGCGTTTTTGGGATACTAGCCGACTGGTAAGATGAATAACCAGAAATGTTTATAATTCATTGCATGCCATTTATTTTCAGGTATGGTAGAAAAACTCTGTTTGTATTTTGCATCTTTCTAATGAGCGTATCTGGTTCTTTTCAAGTTTTATCTCCTGATTACGTCACCTTCGTGATACTGATCTTCGTTAACGCTCTAGGGACGGCAGGCGTTTACCCACTTGCTTTTATAATCGGTAAGGAACCATATAGTAGAGACAGTAGACAGGGCGACGCGGATAAAGTTTGGGACAGCAAGGCGCTGGCTTCCTCAGAGGAAGTGATGTATCGCTCGGTGACGCAACTTGCTAAATTAAATAATCAAGAAATGTATTGAACATTAATTTACAAGATTTTGTATATTATTTCTACCGCGTTACAACTCCGTAGGCTGTCCCAGGCAGCAGAGTGACGTCATTTTCCGTGATATTTACGTGACCCATTACGTCGAAATCACTAATATAATAATAACGTTGTAACGACGTAAAATGACGACAATATGTCTCATCGCAATGACGTCATCTAAAGACGTCGTTTTCACGTCAATCGAGATAATGTGTAGATGACTTGTTTTTATTATTCTTTTCGTCGTAAAATCCGTAATTGGGAGCATGGATGAAACTTCTAAATGTATAAATGTACCTACACCTGCATAATAAATAGTCTTACAGACTAAATATTCAATTTTCTTCGAAACCAATGATTTACAGCTTTCAATTTTTATTCCAAATTTAATCCACAATACAAATTATGCAACGATAGTGTATTTTTTGCATTATATGAAAGTTCTATATACTACATTTCCTTTTTTTAAATAATAGCCGCATATATGACGCACATTAGACGTTTCCTAGATGACATCGCTAATAATTGTAAAAGAAGACGTTTAAAACGCGTCTCTTTTTGGGGGACATTTGACGAATGACGGGTTACACTACAAATCAACGTGACTGAGTCGTCAAGTGACGTCACTCTGCTGCCTGGAGTAGGAATCACGTGCTGTCCCCAGACTAATCCGTGTCGCAATCTATAAAATTCTAGAATAGGTATAGGTAACTATACAATATTTTAGTTGTACCTAATGTTGCTTTACTTTTAGGGGTGGAAATGGTGGGGAAGAAAAAGAGAGAAGTAACGGGCATTGTTCTAAATTACTTCTACGCAATTGGGGAAGCGATAGTAGCTCCCTTAGCTTGGTACACCAAGAATTGGATGCATTTACAACTATTAGTGTCAGCACCTGCAATATTATTTGTGGGATATTATTGGTGACTACCACTTCTAGTGCTACCAGCTTACCTATAGTAACAAATTAAGGGGTTATGTTTCAGGGCTATACCAGAGTCTGTACGTTGGCTTTTGGCCAAAGAAGAGAATATGAAGGCTAAGAAAATTGTCTTCAGGGTAGCTAAAATCAACAAAGTGATTTTATCGAACAATGTAGTAGACTCTTTCAGAGAAGACACGCCATTAACGGTAATATTTCCCTTTATATCCTAGTTCAGTTCACTATTTTACTAACAAGATATCGCTCGATTCTGCAGGTAACAGATCAAATCGACTTCAGAGGAAAAGACAGGATTCTGCCTGTTATAAAACAAATGCTATCTTCGAGGAAGCTAGTACTGAGGTTCTTAATAATGTATTTCATATGGGCAGTCAACGCTTTTATCTACTACGGCCTTTCAATAAACTCCACAAGCCTAGGCGGGAACAAATACGTGAATTTCGCCCTGGTAAGCCTAATTGAAATCCCTGGCTACACAGTTGCATGGATCTGTATCCAGAAATTAGGCAGGAAGCTTTCCCTTGTTGGGTCTCTTCTAGTGTGTGGGATTACGTGCACGGT
>CAXKVY010013682.1:0-22828 GCA_964058915.1 Tetropium fuscum | reverse complement strand
ATTACACAGCACACGTAGTTTATGAGCAGATGTCAGCTAGATGCGCCAATTCTTACTCACTTATTGATACGTCTGGCTTCTTAGATCCTAAAATGCTTGTGACTATGTCTGAAAGTAATATTTTCGAACAGTGTAATGAATTACGAAACGAAGGTTCAGAAGTTTTGACAAAAAAATAACTTTGCTGTTAAACGATGTGGTTGCAATAATTGTAAACGAAGACCTTGGTGAAACAGGGTCAGTAATAGATTTTGCAAAAATTTTAAATATGTGTCATTGTTTCTTTTTCTGAGGCTACCGTTTCCGAAGGTGGTTCACCAAAGTAAAAATAATAAACAAAATCCGACAGACAGTTATATAAACACAAGAAAAATAGAAAATTTCAAATATTAAACTTACCACTGCGTTTCTGTCACACACGGTATGGGATACAATATCGCTAGAGAACCTGCAAGGAAGTTTGCAATACTTATTCTGATATGCTATCACATGTAAGACGAACAAGGTACATAAAAAACAAACAATGTATGTTAATATCATTATGTCTTCTATAATACTCTGCAATTAGCTGATCCGAGATATACTTATACCTGAAGTAATTATCTGATCCATCACGTTCGATAAAAAAGCGGAGCCCCTCTTCCGTGCAGTTAGCTCTTCCGCGATTTGAGCATTATGTATACAGGGCGTCCGCAGTTTAGCTATAAGACAACTTTGTGCGGAAATATATTAACAACAATTTCTGGCAGAAGTACACCCTGAAAGAAAAGGAAATCCGCTAATATAGTTACGAATATAATATCTCAATTATTCAGCGAAAGGGGGTCGGTCAACTGTTGCAAACGTATTGAAAACCAAAAGCGGAATCCTTGTAACATCTTGACAGATACGGATTTCGAGTTCACCCCCTGATCCAGAATTACGAAATGGGAAAAAATGCAATTTCGTGCAAATTTATAAGAACTGCGAAACATATTTTTACGTCACGTTCAACAGGACGTCACGCCAACAATCAAACCAAGTTTTGTCATAACAACCAATTGATTTTTGTTTAATTAATTCATACGTTTGACAAAGGTACAATACGGTTACAAAAAAAGGAAATTTATGTGCTAAAGAAGACGAAGAAGAAGAAATAACATGACAATGAATTCTTCTGACGAGGAACTTCCGGAGGTAATATTCGAAGCTGCTAGTAAGGCAAATTTGGATTTGTTATCTGCTAAATCAAAAGAAACATATGAAAAATAGTATCCACATTTCTTAAGCAGTTGTAACGAAAGGGGAGTGAAATGTTTCAAAGACGAAGTATTTTAAGTCTATTTTGCTAACACCCTATGGTTACGTTACTCCAAAGTGTGGTAAAAATAAAGCAAAACATGATGTAAATTCTATAAAGTGGTGACTTTTTTAAATAAGAAAGAATTATTTACAAAAGAAAATAACACTCCCTCATGATCAAAGTGGCAACCATTTTTAGTTACACAACCTTACCTTACACAAACAACTGTTGATTGAAGCCATAAAATAGAGCCATAAAAAGTCATAAAAACCTGATAATAGTTAATAGAGACTATCTAATTCGTTTTGCAAGATCGTTTTTAATATCACGAGAAGTTAAACGATGGAACTTTCTTACAATTGTACGGAAAATATGCGAACTTACGACATCCAATCCCTCACATCGTCGTTATTTCATTAAGTATACAAGGAGAAAATGGAGAACCCAATGCGTCGGGATCAACAGTTTTGGAAAAATACATTCCGAAATAGCAGCATATTTGCTATCCTGAACGATAAAGAGGCTGTAGTTTCAGGCGTTCCTCTGCAACATTCGCTTGGGAGGTTGCATGAAAATCGACTTTGGTAGTTTAATGATATCTACCTGGAGGAATCGGAAAGAGAAAAAGAAAACTTGTGCAAGAAAACTCTTAAGGCGCCGTTACACGGCGTGGGGAGTGCCACGCCTGGAGTGTGGCATGCGGAGTGACACACTAATTCGCAATTTGACGATCGCGATTACACGACCTGCAGACTGACGTTTCAGAAGTTTCTGAAACAGAAGTTTCTCGCCACGCGAGCGCGTGGCTTCTTTTTCATTTCAACATGTCCGTTCGTCGAAAACGGATGCTCGATTGTGCAGCAGCTTGCTATATTTTGTTGGACAGTGATGATGTATATACTGATTGGAGGAATTTCGCCATTTGCTCGTAAACAAATCAGTCTGGCTTAAAAACGTCATCTGCACTTGATCCTGTCTTCATGGTTGCTTTTACTTTGGTGTTTAATTTTCGGAACGTGCCCATTAGTGATTCCTTCTTCTTCTTTAATTCGCTGATTGTGCAAGTAATACTAAAATTTTGTTGGATTCGCATCCAGGAATCATGTACAGCATTTCTATTTTTGTGCTCACTATGCTTCGGGTTCCAAATTATTGGTTTTTGCTCGTATAGGCATAAAAATTCTGATATTGCTTCGTCTGACGTCACTTGCTTAGCTAAATATCTACTGAATTTGACTAATTTTTAAAATTTACGGGCGAAGACTCCGCGCCGTGTTACTGTATACGCATGCCAGTCCACTTCGCGCGCTGCGCGGCTTTGAAGTGTGCGAAGTTTACCGCCAATCGACGGGACCCAGCACGCCACGCCACGCCATGGCACGCCATGCCACGCCAGCACAATTATACGGCGTGTGGCGCGACAGTTTTCACTCCAGGCGTGGCACTCCCCACGCCGTGTAACGTCGCCTTTAGCGGCCCTTCAACTTCATCATCTTCAACCGAATTTCCAAATCAAACCACCTTGGAGAATAGTCAGTTGCAAGAACAGTTAAGTTCAGCTGTAAGTTAGCTCCTGTTAGCAATATGCTGCATACTGTTCGTTCTCCATTAATATTGCCAATAATAAAATAGATAAAGAGTTTGTTTTTATTAGCTTCAAAGTACTTATACATAATTATTATTAGTTTAATGTTCATATATAGGTTACTTAAATACAAATTGCTTTTTTTATTTGTTTCTTTATGCGCGCTCGTAGAAACAATATTGTTCCTAACTCGTACGGAAAGTGTTATTTCCTCACTGGACAGCTGCCAAAACCTCGCTTCGCGTCGGTCATCTGCTGTCGACGTGCTAGAAAGTATCACCTTCCACCCTAATTAGAAAAATAACAAGGATATTTTTTTGTTTCTCAGTCCATACTTCGTTTGTTGTTAGACATATCCGTTTCAAATTATGAAACCGATATCTTTGGACATTGGTCTCACTTACAATTTATGTGAAATTTATTTAAGCAATATCGTTTTTTGGAATATAGATTAGTCAGCTTATTTATCGATGCGATATATTCAAACGATATATTCAACAAAATTATAAAACCCATTTAAAATTTAAGAATCTTTGTTATTACCTACTTTGGTACAAATTGTAACCAAATTCCCTGATTCTTGTAGGTAATGAAAAAAAAAACATAAAAAGTACCCTAGTAATTTGTCCCAGAGCGATTTGTTCTTGTGGGATAACTATGAATTTCACTGTGCAATACGTAATTTGGTAAATTTTCCTTAATATAGAGTAGGTAAATGCTGTAAAATATAATTGCAAGGCAAAGTTGAAATTCGTAATTGTTTAAAAGCATCTCTACAATCATCTCTATATTTTAAATCTGATAAAATTCTTTTGACCTTCCTTTGTCAAGAAAAAACTTTATTACTGTGTGTTGAATGTCCCCTAACTAGTATTGCATAAGATAATGAAGAATGTATCATTCCAACATTCCATAGTACTTAAGCCGTTATTAAAACATTTTGTGACACATTTTCTAATGAGATATACCTCTATTGAGAAATTTTTGTTTCCGGACTGCTTGACTCCACATTTCTTAAACTAAAGAGCATGTTTTCTGTTTTGGAGGTTATTAAACTAAGTTGATTTGCTAGAACCCAATATTGGGCCTTCTGTTGCGCCTCGTGAACATTGGCCAATAAGGTATCAAGATCCTTATGCGACTGAATAATCGTTGTTTCGTCAGCAAAAAGAACGAATTTTGTTTGAACCGATCTTGTTTAAGTCATTTATATAAATAATAAAAAGAATATGATTCAATACCATGTGGGACACCATATTTCATTTGTAGAAAATCTGAATTTGTTTACATAATTGACGTACTGGTAATGATTCGTAAGATATGACTCCATTAGATGAATGCTACTTGTTTCAAAATTATAATATTGTAACTTATCAATATTAATATATTGTGTGACATGCAATCTAAGTATTTCTGTTCATTGGAGGCTACCTGTTTCCACAGATATGAGATATTTTCCATTGAAGCATCGATCATACAAAACAGAGTAAAACCCTATTGTATTGATTAACAAAAAATAAATTCAAATAAAGTCTATGGTCCAATTTAGGTTACTGGTTTCCTAATTTGAACCACAGGTCCTCTAAATTGGACCATCTCTATTTTTCAACCCTTAAGGAAAGAAAATTTATTTAAACGACAATGACATTCTACAAGTAACTGAAAATATAACTCTGATATGAATTTAGTAATAAAATAGAACGAAATATTAGTATACAAAACAAAGCAATCAGTGACTGTCTATTGCGGCCACTGGTGCACTTTAAGTGTCCCCATTTTTAGCACAAAACACAACGAATCTACTTTTCTCCTGGATCTTAATGGAAAATGGAGACAAACATACAATACATTTAAGAAATATTCCCCAACTAGTCCAATTTAGGAACTAGCGAGTGGTTCAATTTAGGAAACCGTAACCTTACTTAAAATTTCCACCTTTAAAAGGTTGCTCTTGCAAATATGAACTCTGTGCCTTGTATAAAATACCTTGTATAAAATGTACTTATATGAAAAACAACAAAAATACTCACAAAAAAAAATTATATCTTAGAGAAACTTATAACTTAGAGAAACAGTAAAATTACATTAGCCAACACAAAAACATGACGCGTGTGATTCTGGGACTAATATAAAATCTAGTAATCTGAACCACCGTGCTGCTGCTAAATAACATATAAGTTATAACCAGAGGGCGTTTGAGTCAAGGTCTATAGAATTAAATGCGGTGGTCCAATTTAAGACCCGGTCCAAATTAAGGGCCTTATGTAAATATATAGCCTTATGTAGCCTCCCCTATCTATTTTTTTTTCGAAAATAAAAAATTCTACTGATACCGGAAATGTGGTAAACTAAAGATTCATGTGGGAAATAACACATGGAACAACTATATAAAATTTATTTAAGTCTAGGTCGAAATTTTTTATTCGGGAAATAAGCGAGGGAGCGATCTGGATTTACTCGACTATAGGGAGTGACCCGACTTACCCATTTATGGACTTTCGCACGACCATGAATTAGGTTACAAAAATAAAACAAATACTGCCATATTTGCAACAGTATTCAAAAAAAATATTTACTGCCAGACGTCCACTGTGGCTACAATAAACGATTTATTTTTGTCTCACTGTGTATCTACATGTACCTGATTGTACCTACTGCAGTTACGTGTCAAGCAATGACACTATGGATGGTATATTGAAGCAATATTTATTTTCCACATCATATTGGTTTTGGGAAACATATTTTCAGGTTCATAACCAAATATCCGAATATCAAAGTAAGCTATCATGAGAATCCTAATACAGATATTTGTCAATAAAGCAATTAAGTATATCTACCTATAACATTTGTAGAAAACGTAATTAAAAAAGTCGTGATATAGATATTACCACGCTTCACGTTATTAAACGATATTAAATAAGACTAACCTTGCTTTTGGTCATTATTCGTGACCTCTCAGTGCAGCACGTGATCAAAATTTACGTTTTTAGTACAAAATAGGTAGTTATTTTTTGTTACAATGAAAATAATGACAAAAATATTGATTAACTTTGAGCGCAGTGCCGGTTTTACATGGGTACCTACTATTGGGTGCTGTAGAACCGGGCTGTAAATTTTCTAGGACGGCGCGCGGAGCGAATGACTATTCGATCAGATCGTAGTAGACGTAGACCCGAAGTGTACATGACGAAACATGTTCAGATTTATTACCAAAACATGTTCAAAAACAAGGACAATTGGTAAATCAGCTGTTCAGTCATCTTAAAGCTTTTCAAAACAAAATTCGCTTGTGGTAAACACAAATGAGAAGTAACAACTGTTTAACATTATTCAGTCACGAAAACATTGAATGCGGTCGCTATACTGATGAACTGGAACTACTGTCAGAGCAATTCACTGATCGACTTTCCGATTTTAAGAATATGGATAGCACTTTCAATATTTTTGCAAATCCTTGTAAGTGTAATGTGGAAGATGCTCCGCTTCACCTACAAATGGAGTTGATCGAGCTTCAAGAAGGCTCATATTTGAGGTCGAAATTTGATGATGTGGAACTAAGCGAATTTTACAGAACATACCTTTCCGAAGAAAAGTATCCACAATGTGAGCAGCTTTTTTCAATCATGAAAATTAATAAAAATAAGCATCGTACTCGGCTTACAGATCTTAATTTAGAAGACATTTTGCGCCTATTTTCTACTGATATTGACCCCAATATTGATCATCTTGTTTCTCAGCTTCAAACTCAAGTACCTATCTCATTAATTTTCATTTGGTTTTTATATGTTTTTTTATTAATGTGCTTTTGATATGTTTGATTATGCTATTATAATTAATAAATAAAATGAATTTCTGTGGTTTTTTTATTCACAACTACCTACTTATTTCTTGCCTACGGCCCACGACCTGATTAAGTCCCGAAGTATATTTAGTACACTGCGCTGATGCCGCGTATCTACGGCTCTAAAGTACCTTAAACCGGCACTGTTTGAGTGCTACCAGAGACAACCACGAGACGCGCAAGTCCATACAAAATTTCAGTTCGCGAAACCTCACTCTGGTCCGCTGTAAGGGCACTTGCATGCAGATGGCGTGCGTGTTAGTTCCGCAGCGATTTAAAAAAGGGCGCGCTACATTTAAAGGGGTGTTTTAATTTTAAATTTTATTTCAATCATGAAATAAAACTCAAGTTGATATGTGATGTTTAATTAAAAAAAAACAAAGCATTTACAGTTTACAGTCCGCAGTTGGCGTGCTTAATAATCTAGGACTATATATACCTACATACAACATATAAATTTAATATATAAATGGCAAGTACTAACACAGGTAGTTGTGGTGATTGGTTTTACTTGCTAAAACTTCAGTTACCTTTTTCTTTTGGTGAATCTTGCTGAACACGGCATGGAAATAATGTGGGAGCAGCATCAGAACGCAGCTTTCTTGTTACAAGATTTAAGTAACTGTCTGGCGAAAAATGACGACTGCAAATTAAATAATGGCTTCGTTTTAAGCCAGGCACATACTTTATTCCCATATTTTCCTGCCAAATTTTGGATCTAAAACAAAAGTAAGCATAGAATACATAGGTAAATACTGTACGATAAAAATTTACTTTTTATCGTTTACTGGAAATCGATGCATTTTCTCCACCTCATCAACACTGTATCCACAAACAAGACAATGTTTTGGGGGCATTTTTAAGTAGTCTATCACACACTCAGTTCTATAATAAAATTAAAAACTGGCAAACCTAACCTAACCTAAATCAACACGTGTAAACTACAATAACTAACAATAAAACTAACTAAAACTAACAGTAAAACAAAGTTTTAAAGAGTCACAAAGCTTTACACAGTACACAATTTTGCGTCAAAATAATTTAAAACACCAGAAATTATTAAAACGCCCGTGATAACAGCACACGCCCAAACAACAACAAAATCAAAAATCAACAAGATGGCGACTTGACACTTGACAGTGAAAGCTTTTGCAGCGCTACTAGCGCCCTCTGCATGCAAGAGCCCTACAGGCAAACAAGGATGCTTTAATAGACATAACGATTTATCCGACAAGGACGCAAATATACCACTAATTTGTGGGACTACCGAACGAATTTTGCTATGCACTTGAACGTCTCGTGGTTGTCTCTGGTGCTACCTACACCTATACTACTAGTTATAAAATTATCCCGTTTTCCCCTTAAGTGCATAACTAACCGCCTTACCCCTACCTGCGCTATCCGCTATATTTTATAAACATCTATTTTTATAAATGATACGACGAGAAATGGATTTATTTACAAACATTTTTAGAGTGTTTAAATACCTAATCATTGTTATAGTAGGTGTAGGTACACATATCATACATTTGTTATCTGTAATGCATTGTTTTACATATCACAGCACTCTAAAATAGTCAGCATAGGGGAAGTGGAATATATTTATTGAAGTAGGTGTATGTGTAGGTGTAGGTGTAGGTGTATTGAGGTAGGTGTAAATTTAAATTAAAGCTATTATTCATGATAAAAATCAAGGGCCAGTAGTAATATTTTAATATATTATTCTTTATTGCCCTCTAATATTCAGACAGACAGAGTACCTCAGAGTTAAAACCCACAAAAAACTTAGGCCACAAAGCTGGACCTCCCTGAGATTTTGACGCATGGGGCGCATAAAAACCATATATCAAATGCGCCCCACGTTTTTATTTCTTAGCAAATATCAGAATCTCAGGAATGTCCAGGTTAATCTCCTAATTATTTTAGTTTCTAGTACAACTGATGAACAATAAAACCGTTCGTTTTTAACTATTTTTTTGATGGTAGATACCTATACGTTACATTACTACTTCCCTATAGAACTTATCATGTGGAAAGGATGTTATAATCATTTTGATCTCAAAATTTAAAAAAATCGTGGAAACAGGAAACAGGAGTGCCCCGGATTTTTTATGGTAACCATACATTGCTACTGTCCTATAGAACATATAGTGCGAAGAGCTTCGAAAAATTTAGAACATACGAGGTGTGACAATAGTTTGGATTCGAAAAGTTAAAAAAATCGTGCAGACTAGAAACAGGGGTGTCCCGGATTTCTTATGGTAACCATATATTGCCACTGTCATATAAAATATATTGTGCGAAAAGATTCGAAAAATTAAGAACATACGGGATGTGACAAAAGTTTCGCTACGAAATGTTAAAAAAATGGTGGAAACCAGAAACAGGGGTGTCCCGGATTTCTGATGGTAACCATATATTGCTACTGTCATAGAAAACATATAGTGCGAAGAGCTTCGAAAAAATTAGAACATCCGCGGTGTGACAACAGTTTCACTTCGAAAAGTTAAAAATATCGTGGAAAAAACTATTGTCACACCTCGTATATTCTAAATTTTTCGAAGCTTTTCACACTATATGTGCTCTATGACAGTAGCAATGTATGGTTACCATAAAAAATCCGGGAGACCCCTGTTTCTGGTTTCCACAATTTTTTAAAGTTTTCAAAGCGAAACTATTGTTACACATATTGTCGTATGTTCTAAAATTTTTTTCAGCTCTTCGCACCATGTTCTATATGACAGTAGCAATGTCTATCAAAAGTCCGGGACACCCCTGTTTCTGATTTACACGATTTATTTAACTTTTCGGAGTAGTCGGGAAGTAGTTAAAAAAGCTGTTGCAAAATTTGAACAGAGATATATACTTAATCAAATATACGAAGCCAAGCTAAATAAAACCGATTAAAAATCCGTATCACGTCTCCACAATATTTTTTATTTTGTGAACAAAACAATTGACACGCATATATTCAGTACCGGTATATTCAGTATTGTCCGATGTTCTTCACAGGGTATTTTCCGTATGGGTAATATGCGTAGGTATATCCTACTTTGACGGCAACTACATTTTCAAATTAATAGTTTATTATTAGTTTATTAAGAGTTTATTAGAGACAGTTAATGCCTAAAATTATATATATTTTTTGCTGAACAGAAAGAATAAGGTGATAAATAAATAAATTAAACACAATTTAATTTTTTATATCCATTTTTTTGATTTTCTATATTCATTTCCAATAACGAACTGGTCCACTGTAAATAATCGATTCTCGAATCTGAATCCGTTGGTGTCTTCCAACACATTGTTATAAGCTAGGGTTGTGCAGTGAATATACCATCCATCGGAATGAACATAAAACAGACTAAGTTTCTTATTTTATTTTACATTAATTATACAATAACATCTACCACTGCTATATATTATTATCATTTTATCCGCATTTGATATCAAAAAGCTTCTTATGGTAGACATGTTTTCTAAAATATTTATAGGTATCTTTTTCAGTTCGAAAATTCCCAGATACTTACTCGCGTTCGCGTCTTTATTATCCCATTAAAATAACTTACTGATAGTGCATACATAGTAAAACTAATACCAATCGAATTCTTTCACGTGTTTACAGTATCAATTTGTTTAATAATCGAGAGAGAAACTGTATTTATGACATTTTTCCAGTCACTTCGAGAGTCACATGCACATTTAAACGCACGCAATAGTATAACAATCACAAAATGCAGTACCTATCTTGTTCGAATTACCAGTGCTATTAATTAAGTGTACAAGTACAGATAAGGTAAATTATTTTTAAAGCATCACCGTCAATGGCGCGCTTCCTTTTATCAGAAATTTATCTTGACAAAAATAATGTTTTTCGTTGAATTACAAGTAAACGTAGCATAGCTGTACAACATTAGAACAATTTTGTTTAATTTCAGAGAGATGCAAATGGAGAAACAGCACATATTAGATTTTGATGATATGTTAGAAGAACTTGGGGAATTAGGAAAATTCCAGATATACACTTATGTACTGGTCTGTCTACCTGTTTTGTTTGCAGCAGCTAACAGCCTTAGCTACGTCTTCACAGCTGGCGTTCCGAATTACAGGTAGGTATATATATATATATATATATATATATATATATATATATATATATATATATATATATATATATATAGATATATAGATATATATATATATATATATATATATATATATATATATATATATATATATATATATATATATATATATATATATATATATATATATATATATATATATATATATATATATATATATATATATGTATATATAAATATATATATATATATATATATATATATATATATATATATATATATATATATATATATATATATATATATATATATATATATAATATATATATATATATATATATATATATATATATATATATATATATATATATATATATATATATATATATATATATATATATATATAAATATATATATATATATATAAATATATATATATATATATATATATATATATATATATATATATATATATATATATATATATATATATATATATATATATATAATATATATATATATATATATATATATATATATATATATATATATATATATATATATATATATATATAAATAACTTTATATAGTTTATATGTGTGGGAATATTGCTCCTTAATGGGCGCCACTTCTTTGGGAAAGTTTATATTTCAATTTATTATCAAATATATAGTAACATTTGAGATAGAGAGTATGTATGAGAGAGTGATAAAGACAAAGAGTGCGATTTTATATTTTGGATTTTAAATTATTATAAATTAGCTTGAGACACTTTAACTCGGGCGATATTCATAAGAAGTTACTATTGTAGTTTTACTATCTTATACTTGGTTATAACCGTCTTCTATGCATTTTATTTACCGACAAACATAAAATTATTGTTACCTATATAACATTTTATTTATTTCAACCGAATTCACTTTTATCAATAGATCTTAAGCTGATGACTTTAATGGATTATATATGATTTCAGAAATCTTAAAATATCCTAATCTAGACTAAGATAACTTGTGTAGCCAGTGTACAGATTTATTAATGAACATCAACTCTTATACTATCTTATACCGTTGATTGAACGCTTATAGGTACTAAGAAATGATCAAGACATTTTTATAATATAATAAGCACAATTTTACAACCGACGTAATAACTATATTTAAATTTCTCCGCGCTTTGCTGGTGTCGCTCTCTCCGGGCAAATAAGTTGCAGCTGGTTTCTCCAAACGTCCTCTACTATAATGGCTATTTGTTTGCTCCGGATAATGACTGTTTAATCTACTGCTAATAACTTGTTTCACTCACTTGACTGATGAAACCAAGGTGTAGCACTTTTGTATCACAATTTTGTTTAACCGTGCACTAGTTTATTATTTAAAAACACTTTAAATCGAAGAAATAAAGCCTCCTTGGCTGGATTAACACATTTGCATAAAAATTAATGGGATTTAACATTGTTTGCACTTGAGCTGGGAAAAAGCTCAACAACTAACTTATGGCTTTTATGTTCTGTCGTCAAGGAAGTACTTGATAAGTGCTAATTTCCTATTGTTTTGTTTACAACTACTATAAAATCTTGAGCAATGCCAGTATACAATATTTAATATGATTTCAATTTATTAATTTTATATGATAACATCCTATATTTATCTATTATATACTTTCTACTTTGAAGTTATTTTTATTTCGTTGCTTAATTAATAACTTTAATTTATGAGTTTGCTTCTCATTGGCCAATGCTTTTAATCTAAAACCAAGTCATTCTGCTATTTTTTTTTTAAATACCACTAGTTTTTTACTTCTTTTAATTGATTATGATAATTTTTAATTATTAATGACCTCCAATACTTTTATTTTAACATTTCACTGATTATATCGATATTTTTCACAAATCATATCTACCGCTGCCATGGATTGTCATGTAATCATGTATGCCAATGTACAGTTACCTCTATCCTTGTTTAGCTTTATGAATTTTATATTACGTTTACTCTGTTCTATTTCCTATCTTCTTATACCTATTTTAATATCTTTTTTAATATTATCACTAATTTACAATATGTTTGAGCCTTATATTGAGGTATTTTATATCAATTAGTTAAATTTGTTAAATTTAAAAAAAAATGTTAAATATGTAATGTAATGTTAAACCTTAGACCTTGAGGCAAGTTATAGAAAACAATTACAGGTTTTTGGACAGAAATATATGAAATACAGTGGAATTAATTTGCAGATGTTTCGTACCTGAATGTGAGGACCCCCTCGACACTTCTTACAGTGCCCCCTGGGTGGAGTGGGCCGTACCATCGGACCAAAATCTGGGCCAAGTGATCGGAGTCAAAATAGACTCTTGTAACAGGTACTCAGTGAATGCCTCTATCATAAATGCAACCTGCTCTAAGGATAGTTTTACTGACACCATTAAAACGTGCTCGGAGTGGATATTCGACAACAATGAGAGGACTATAGTCAACGACGTAAGTTTAGACCCTGTAGTTGTTTAAATTTATATTATATATGTAAGTATATAAATATATTATGGATTGCCGCCGCATTCCCAGCCAAATTAATATATATAATTATAAATTATATTAACATATTAAATAGTAGGTATATTAAAATTAAGAAATGAAGTTATTGGAATACTGAAATAAATCTGGAATCTTAACAGCTTACCCACCTCCTCTTCCTCTTTGCATTTGCCAACAAATTCACTATTCACTTGCAGAAATTGAAAGCCACTGGGCTGGGCACTCGTTACTCGTTATATTCAACTAGATCTGCAACAGCAACTTATAAAAATAAGAGGGTGCGGTGCGCCCTCTCTTTTGTTATTTATGTACGATTATATAATTTTTTTTTACTATTATATGGTGAATGTGATTAATTTGTCGGGCATATGCCGTCACCATACGTACGTCTTATGGATGACTGAAATATGACATCAAACGGACGTCATGATTTGGTCATATGACGTCGTCGACCAATAAATTAATAAGTACCAAAAAAGACGTCAGTATAACGGATCTTTGTTGTTGTCTGGGTGGTAGAATTAATATATTTCTTTCCAATACATTATTTTACTATTTCTGTTCCCTACTATCCCATAGAACCATATACCCAAGATTTGGACTTGCCGAATAAGTACAGTACGGGTTATTCACAGATGTAACGTTTATTGACTACTCCGAGCTCTTGTTGGATTTAACATATATTTTATGAACACTTACCTACCTAAATATGTCAACATTGATATAAATGCATTTTATTTGTAGTGGAACATAACCTGTCTCGACAACCAATGGAAATTATCCTTGGTTGGTACGTCCCACTTTGCGGGAATTGTTGTGGGATCATGCGTTTTTGGGATACTAGCCGACTGGTAAGATGAATAACCAGAAATGTTTATAATTCATTGCATGCCATTTATTTTCAGGTATGGTAGAAAAACTCTGTTTGTATTTTGCATCTTTCTAATGAGCGTATCTGGTTCTTTTCAAGTTTTATCTCCTGATTACGTCACCTTCGTGATACTGATCTTCGTTAACGCTCTAGGGACGGCAGGCGTTTACCCACTTGCTTTTATAATCGGTAAGGAACCATATAGTAGAGACAGTAGACAGGGCGACGCGGATAAAGTTTGGGACAGCAAGGCGCTGGCTTCCTCAGAGGAAGTGATGTATCGCTCGGTGACGCAACTTGCTAAATTAAATAATCAAGAAATGTATTGAACATTAATTTACAAGATTTTGTATATTATTTCTACCGCGTTACAACTCCGTAGGCTGTCCCAGGCAGCAGAGTGACGTCATTTTCCGTGATATTTACGTGACCCATTACGTCGAAATCACTAATATAATAATAACGTTGTAACGACGTAAAATGACGACAATATGTCTCATCGCAATGACGTCATCTAAAGACGTCGTTTTCACGTCAATCGAGATAATGTGTAGATGACTTGTTTTTATTATTCTTTTCGTCGTAAAATCCGTAATTGGGAGCATGGATGAAACTTCTAAATGTATAAATGTACCTACACCTGCATAATAAATAGTCTTACAGACTAAATATTCAATTTTCTTCGAAACCAATGATTTACAGCTTTCAATTTTTATTCCAAATTTAATCCACAATACAAATTATGCAACGATAGTGTATTTTTTGCATTATATGAAAGTTCTATATACTACATTTCCTTTTTTTAAATAATAGCCGCATATATGACGCACATTAGACGTTTCCTAGATGACATCGCTAATAATTGTAAAAGAAGACGTTTAAAACGCGTCTCTTTTTGGGGGACATTTGACGAATGACGGGTTACACTACAAATCAACGTGACTGAGTCGTCAAGTGACGTCACTCTGCTGCCTGGAGTAGGAATCACGTGCTGTCCCCAGACTAATCCGTGTCGCAATCTATAAAATTCTAGAATAGGTATAGGTAACTATACAATATTTTAGTTGTACCTAATGTTGCTTTACTTTTAGGGGTGGAAATGGTGGGGAAGAAAAAGAGAGAAGTAACGGGCATTGTTCTAAATTACTTCTACGCAATTGGGGAAGCGATAGTAGCTCCCTTAGCTTGGTACACCAAGAATTGGATGCATTTACAACTATTAGTGTCAGCACCTGCAATATTATTTGTGGGATATTATTGGTGACTACCACTTCTAGTGCTACCAGCTTACCTATAGTAACAAATTAAGGGGTTATGTTTCAGGGCTATACCAGAGTCTGTACGTTGGCTTTTGGCCAAAGAAGAGAATATGAAGGCTAAGAAAATTGTCTTCAGGGTAGCTAAAATCAACAAAGTGATTTTATCGAACAATGTAGTAGACTCTTTCAGAGAAGACACGCCATTAACGGTAATATTTCCCTTTATATCCTAGTTCAGTTCACTATTTTACTAACAAGATATCGCTCGATTCTGCAGGTAACAGATCAAATCGACTTCAGAGGAAAAGACAGGATTCTGCCTGTTATAAAACAAATGCTATCTTCGAGGAAGCTAGTACTGAGGTTCTTAATAATGTATTTCATATGGGCAGTCAACGCTTTTATCTACTACGGCCTTTCAATAAACTCCACAAGCCTAGGCGGGAACAAATACGTGAATTTCGCCCTGGTAAGCCTAATTGAAATCCCTGGCTACACAGTTGCATGGATCTGTATCCAGAAATTAGGCAGGAAGCTTTCCCTTGTTGGGTCTCTTCTAGTGTGTGGGATTACGTGCACGGTAACGATATTTGTGACGAATATTTCAGATGGTAACTGGGCAGTTATCACCCTATTTTTGTTTGGAAAATTAGGTGTGACGTCATCGTTTGGAGTTGTGTATGTTTACACAGCGGAAATGCTACCAACAATTATCAGAAGTGGTGGAGTGGGTACTGCCTCTACTATGGCACGGTTAGGCGCCCTTTTGGCACCATTTGTTCCATTATTGGTAGAATACTATCTCCTCTTGGATTATTTTTAAGTACTTATATTGATTCGTTGTAGGGATTATATTACACACCACTTCCTATGATCTTATTCGGAGCAGTGGCCATCTTGGCGGGATTATTGGCTACACAATTGCCCGAAACTTTAGGAATAAAACTGCCTGAAACAGTAGAGGAGGCCGAAAAAATTTAACAATAATTGTGTATTTTATTTTTTTATACCTCTGTGTTTATACAATAAAAGCGATTAATAATTTATGCATTCTCGTATTCTAAACTTTTTAGGATTCTTATCATCTCCCAAATCACCAGCGCAGTATGGATGAACCATAGATAATATAATAAATTATCACAGTAATATTTTATAATATACTCAGTAAGTATTGATTTAGGCTGGCTTCGAGATCGTCAATAGAAGAAGAAGAATAGTTGTGACACAAAAGAGGGAAACTTCACAGATACACATATCTCTGTAGAAAGCTTCCTCACTGTGGTTGTGATATGGCCTAGATGATTTGTGATATTTACTTTAGTCACAGCACAGACACAGCTTTAGTTAGGTTATATGCGATTTTCCCAGAAGGAATATTTTTAAATATTTGTTATGGCTTCACAGGTATTCACGTTTGTAAATAGATACATCATTTAATAAATATTTTATATTTTTGCATTTCAGTCCATAAAATCCTTGGGTTTATTTAAAAAACCTACCATTTTCGATAAGGGGCTGGGTGCCTTGTTGCCAGAAGCTTACAAGAAATTCTACAAAGAATGGAAACTGACCACTCCTACTGCTGTGCATTACGTTCCGGAGCCTGGAAAATGGAAAAGGGATGAAGTAACTGGAGAAGTGTATGATTTCCACTAATTTATCACACAAACATTTTCACCGGAACATATTAATTTTAGCCTCCCAATCCAGAATATTCCCATACCTTTAATGTTCCCAAAAGAAAGTAACCAACACTTATGGGGTGGAGAAGCTATAGTACAAGGGTTTCAAGTGCGTGATAAGTACAGTAGACGGGTACCGCACTTTTGGGTACCGATTTTGAAGCGCTCTGTTGTATATAGTGAAGTTCTGGATAAGCATATCTCAGTCATCATCACAGATAGGACGGTCAGTTTAATTAATGCCAATTACGGATTCGATCATTATCTTTTAAAGGTAGGGAAAAACAGCCCACATACTTTATTATTTTAAATTACAAGAATTTTAGAGTCCTGCGTGTGACTTACAATCACTCCTAGCATTAAGCATAAAACGGAAAATACTACAAGAGTTACAGAAAGGCTGTCCTGCTTACGCAAGTCAGCCAGAAAAGCAGAAGGAAGTTGTTCAGCAATACGAAAGTTATTTATCGGCAGTAAGTTTTGATTGTTATTTTATTATTTATGCAAATATTAACTAATTGTTTTAGTACACACCAGAAGAGATTAAGTGGTACGGATATTCCTTCACACAAGCTTGTAGAATACTTCAAGAAGAAATTGATGCACAGCAAAAAATCATACCATTGAAGCATGTATATAGATCGCAATTAATCGAAAAATTAAAGGCTGCCGATTTAGAGGAAGTGAAAATATCTAAATTTTCCGATTTGGGATCTACATCTTGGTTAGGCAAAATAAATCCCTTTGGAAAGAAGCAGGAGACTTGAAGAGGCCTAGGAATTATGAATAGTTGTTTATATATAAAATAAAAGTAAATTGTACTTAAAAACGTCTAATTACTTATATTTTGCCAAATCCAATTTTGATATCTGAGAATATTGTATCCGGCTGTATTGTATTTAAGTCTGTGTTCAGTTGATTTTATAATTTATTGCATCCAGATCCAGAGAGAAATTATGGAACATTAATCATTATCATTACCAGAGACAACCTTGCTACGTTTTATCATCGACAAAGTACTTCGCATATATCTATGGCATTCTATATTCTGTACAGTGTTCTATGGTAATTCGTGAGACAAAGTCATTTCCGGATCCACGTACCACAAACCAACCCATAGTAGATTGTGATTACTCATTTGACGACTCAAGAGTGAGCTTTATGTTACTCGATTTTGCACCAGTGTTGCCTACTGCAGGGAATTTTTTAATCAAAAATTGGAAAAAGGATTTTTGCAAAAACAGGGAATTTTTCAGGAAAAAGCCAAAATCGAACATGGAACTTTCAAAGTTCCCTTTAATTGATTTCATGATTTGGAACATAGTTAGAATGAATTATCGTCATCGATTCCAAAATTATAGTAGGAATGAATTTGAATTATTATCTTCGAATCCCAAAAAACACACAAATAGAATGTTCGAGAGAGAGGCTTATTTTGTTTCGTTTATTTTGGGAATGTGGTGTACCAACAACACCTCTGTGCCTCTGTACCTACTCTTTTAATAAGTGTGTTCATAGTATGGAGGGAGCTTTATGTGTCCTTATGTGCTTTATGTGAGTTCGCATTTGGTTCCTTTTCATTTTTAAATTAATTTTTTTAATAGTATATTATTGTAAAAGCCGGGAAGAAATGGATTTTTTTACATAAAAAGGGATTTTTTTAAGACCTGTGGGGAATATTGTTTCAGGAAGGTTGGCAACACTGCTCTTCAGATTTGACATAACCTAGAAAATTTTATATTCGTGTGAGCGCGTATGATTTGCAAAAGTTCTGTAATATTTTTATGTAAAATAATATCAAAAAATGTCCAGTGTTAATCCACCGAAAGAGTCCTTTACCTGCATAAGTTGTAGAGTGCTATTTAAAGATGCAGACTTACAAAGGATGCATTACAAAACCGATTGGCATCGGTATAACTTAAAAAGAAAAGTGGCTGACCTGCCTCCTGTTACAGCCGAAGAGTTTCAGCGAAGGGTGTACAATCAAAGGAACGCCGAAGAGATTTTAAAGCAGGATAAAAGTGTTTACTGCACATCTTGTCATAAGTCTTTTGGTAACCAGAATGCATTTGAAAACCATTTGAGCTCCAAGAAGCATAGAGACAATGAGAAGAATGGTGTTAAAGATGGAGAAAGTATGTCTGTTAAAGAGAACAGCTTAGTGGACACTAAAATAAACACAATAGAAACAGAAGACGAAGATATGGAGGAGGTAGATTCGGACGAATGGGATGATAATACTGAAAATCCGATAGACAATAACGATTGTCTATTCTGTTTGCACCATAGCCGTAATTTTTTCAAAGACTTAGAACATATGACAATTGTACATTCCTTTTTTATACCTGATATTGAGTACTGCACAGATGTAATCGGACTATTGAGATACTTAGGCGAAAAAATATCCGAAGGTACAGTATCTGTTTTTTATTTTTTGCTATTATGCAGGTACATGGATTTTCTAGGTTTTATGTGTTTATGGTGTAATGAAAAAGGTAGAACGTTTCATTCTGCCGATGCTGCTAGGAAACATATGCTAGATAAAGGACATTGCAAAATGTTACATGAAGGAGTTGCCTTGGCAGAATACGCAGACTATTATGATTATTCTACATCCTATCCTGACGCAGATGAAAAAGTCGACACTGATGAAGAAGTATATAAACAAACCTATTAAAATTTATTTTATTTGACTACCTCTTAAATTTTAGGTCGAACTTCCACAATTAGATGGCTCTGATTTTCAACTGGTGCTGCCATCTGGTGTTACGGTAGGACACCGCAGTCTAATGCGATACTATAAACAAAGTGTTAACCCTAACAAAGCTGTGGTTATGTCCCAGAGTAATAAGAAACTACACAAAGTGTTGGCCCAGTACAGATCCCTAGGTTGGACAGAAACTCAACAAGTGGCAGCGGCTAGGTAATAATAATTCTCTCATTCAATATAAAACTCAATTCAAAACTCAATTTTACAGGAAAGCGAGGGATATACACTTCCTGAAACGAATGCAAGCCAAATACAATGTGAAAATGTCTACGAAGAACAACAGCTTGCTTCAAAAACATTTTAGGAGACAAGTGCAATTTTAAAAGACAAGTTTTTGTTAAATATGTACAGTTATATAATGATATGATATAAATAAACTGATATTGAAAGGTCTCTTAAATTTACTTTCTGTAACTATGACATGGGCAAATACTTACTGACTAGCCTTAACAAAGTTTTGCTGCATGTTGCGCCATCTCTGAACCGTAACGTTTTTCTTTAGAATTGACCATATTAGTTAGGTTAGGAAATTCCGGCCGCAAAATTTGAAATGGGTTCCTAAACACATTTCAGCAAATTTGACTGCCATGTATTTCTTATGGGAGATTCAAAAGAGTGATTTTCAGATGGGAATTTCTTGGGTTTTGGGTATTTCTTAGTATTTAAACCTATTATAATATGTCAAACTTTAAACATATTTCTCTACAATTCAAGCCCAAATTGTTTTTTAGACCTATGAGTTAAATGTACAAAAGATTTGAATTTAAAATGTCTGTTTTCTTACGCAAGAGCGCCAGGCCAGCTGAGCTGAGCTTTAAAAATTAAAAAGTCAGGTTATGGATTGTTATGGTTATGAATTAACTTTTAAAAAGTATCTAAGTCAACTAAAATATCAAGAAATTTATTTATACAGCTTATTTCACTAATAGACACTCCATCACGCCTACAGACGCTCTTATAACTTGAGTCCCACGTTACATTGATTTTTAAAATATTAACCCCCGCCAATTTGAGATCCTACTAATATTTTACTGGAACCATAAATCGTTGCTGGACATAACCACATTTTCGGTTAACGATCTTCATGCATATAACATAAATTGTTGTATTTGCGTTGATTGAAAGTCCATCGATCAAATGTATCTGCGAATATGTGCGGCGAAGTGCGAACGATTGCGGCATAAATAAAAACATTTATGAGAATCATGGTAATGTCTAATGCAACGATTGCCCATTATGTCTAGGTATCTGTAGAGGGTAGTATTCAATTTGAGTGAAGGCCGTAAGATGGCGACAACTTTCAACCGGCATTTGTTTATTTTTACCCCTAAAATTTCAATACCCTAGAACAGAGCACAAAGCTGTCAAAAGGGCATCAGCTGTGCCAAAATGATCGAGAAATAATTATTTACATAGAGGGAAACGAATAAAGTACATAACATTGCATAGAAAAAATCTTGAAAATGTCTATTATTTGTGAGGAAATTTTTGATGAAATAAGTCATCCCTCCGAAGAAGGTTGGTGTGAATTTTTTATGTACAACATGGAAGTGGAACATATTTCGATATTTTTTTAAGCAATTCATACATGAAATAAACGTATATTCTTGTTTTGGTAATTGGACATTTTTTTTAGAAGTCAGGGATTATGCGTCAAGAATAGGGATAGACCCTGATTCGGAGCCACAGCTCTTGCCTTTGGCAGCAGAGGGACTTATGAAAGCCTTACCAGCTGGTTGGAAGCCTTGGTAATGTATTTAAAATAAAATTTTAAGAAAACCTATTTACTCTGACTAAATGCAGCTGACCTATTTAACCTTCTAAAAACATCATGAAGGGCACAAAAATTTGCATCAGACATATTAGTGAGAGATTCATGGATAGGTAAAAGACTGACGAATCGGGTATAAATACAACAGTACGGTCTGATAATAAGTTTATTTATTGATATGGTTTTCACTTTTATCAGTACATAAATCATCCTTTGCGTCATCATCACCAGCACCTTCATCATCGCTTTCGTTTTCTTCCTCTAAATCATAAGAATGTCTTGACAGCTTTCTTTTTAACCAATAAATCATCTGCTCCTCTTGTATTTCTGTGTTAATAATAGTGGGGTAAATGTATTTTTCCTTAAATTCATTAATTTGATCCTCAACGTCTTCCCATGTTAACTTCTCATGCATTCCATCCTCCCCATATCGATTATTATACCTGAAAAATTTCTTTTTTTTCCCTCCTATGTGTGTTAAATAAATATATTACCTGTCATAATGTACGTATTCTAGAATCAACCCTAGACCGGGCGCCCTAGGCACGTTGATTTTTTCCATTTTAAACGATTCTGCTAATGTATCAACTGTAGCTAGACCCCTCACAACGGCTAATAACAACCCTACCATCTTCCGAATCTGATGCATCATAAAACTCTGTCCTTGCACCTTCAGTACAACGAATTCTACATCGTTTCTAACAAATGGATTCTCACATACAAAGGATTTAATATAACGAGTCGCGCTAGGGTCATTTGGCTTTTTCTTTGAAGTGTAATTGTGGAAATTCTTAGTCCCTACGAAGTTTTGCAGAATTTTGTTTACTCTAGTCAACGTTTCATCACTCACCCTGTACCCGTTCTGACTAACAACTTGAGTATGTTCTGCGAAAGACACTGTGGGCGTTACGTAGATATATGTACGGCTGTCACATTGCGACTTACTGTTAAAACCTTTCGTTACTCGTTTATATGCAAACACTCTTACAACTTCCGGTAATTCAGCATTTATTTTACCTATATCAACATTTTCATAGAGCTTTAAAGAAACTATCTGCCTGGCAGCCGATACACCTGCAAAATCACCATAAAATATATTCCAGAAATAGATAATTAAGAAATTATTTAACCTTTATCTGTACGTGCAGCTCGTT
>CAXKVY010013681.1:0-26657 GCA_964058915.1 Tetropium fuscum | reverse complement strand
ATGCCGCCCCCCATGCGCAGGTCGGCTGCAACGCAGTGCGCTAAGGCTGGACCCTCGTAGGTGAACAAATCCTTGTCCACTTCTATCACTGTGGCTTTGTCTTTCATTATATTTAAGCGGAAGGGTGGGGGAGCCAGTTCGTCCTCGTCCGGATCGTGTTTTTCTTGTCCTGAAGGGTTTCTACTCAGAAAGTCGGGTAAAAGATTCGCTGAACCAGGACAGTGTTCCATTTGGAAATTATATTCCTGCAGCAACAGGGACCAACGTGTTAGTTTGGCCTTACTGTCCTGGTTCTTCCTTAACCAGACCAAGGAGCGGTTATCGGTGCGCAGGAGGAAGGGCGCATGTTCGAGATAGACTTGATACCTCTTTATCGCCCATACCACTGCGAGACATTCGAGCTCGTTGCAGTGGTATTTCTTTTCTGCGGGCGATAAAGAGGTGCTGGCGTAGGAAACTATTTGCCTTCCACCTTCTTCGTTCTCCTGGTATAACACCGCCCCCAGGCCGGTGAGGCTGACGTCCGTCTGTAGTACGAAGCGTTTGCTGAAATCTGGTCTGTGTAAGGTGAGCTCCTCCAGAGCGATCATGTTTTGTAGTTTCTGAAGAGTTTCTTCGCACTCTCGTGTCCACCTGAACGGCTTTCCCTTTTGCAGTAGTGTGAAGACTGCCTACTGGATCCCCCTTCCACACCCACCTTACGACTATAACAAAAGAGAAAGGAGCGCTCTGATTGGTCTATCGAAACTTTCCTATAACTTTTAAGCGGGAAGAGATATTTGAATTTTTTAAAAAGATTCTTTCTTGTGGTTCATAATTGAATAACCTATAGGCATCAAAAAAAAGAAAAGATGCACTTGAATGATGTGTTTAGAACAAGATGATGAGATAATTATTTGTTTAAAAATTGTTAATTTGCGTTCTTATTTTTCTTGAGATACACTGTATAATAAAAAAAATAGAGTCTCTTTTCACACATGACTATAACAAAAGAGATAGGAACGCTCTGATTGGTCTATCGAAAAGTTCCTATAACTTTGGATCCATCAGAGATATTTGAATTTTTTAAAAAGATTCCTCTTTTAGATTCATCATTGAACATAACTGGATCATCGTCAAAAGAGAAAAGGATCGCTCTGATTGGTCTATCGAAAAAGTTCCTATAACTTTGGATCCATCAGAGATATTTGAATTTTTTAAAAAAGATTCCTCTTTTTGATTAATCATTATACATAATTGAATTATTAATTTTTGTTCATATTCCTCTTGAGATACTCTGTATAATAAAAAAAAGAGTCTCTTAAGTATTTCGTGAAAAATGAAATTTGTGAAAATTAATCTTATTAGAACTTCTCCTTAATCCGCCTCTGTATGTGGATAATAAATTTACACACATTCTTGTTCTGCAGTATGCATTTAGCATTCGCTTTTATACCGCAGGCAATGTGATTATTTAACTTTATCTTGTTATGTTATTGATGTTATTATTATTATTATTATTATTATTATGAACATATTTCGGTATTTCCTTGTTTCATTACCTACCTTCAAAGAAAATATCTTATTATGTTTTGGGTTGTATAGAATTGATAATCTAGGATGATGATTAAAGTTAATATACCATGTTTTCATACATACAACATATTGTTTACATACATACATACAGCATCAATTCAGTCACTTATATATCTGTATTAATAAACACTATATTACAAAAAAATTCATGTTTCTTTAAATATATCTCACTATGAGTCATATTAATTAAATTAATAGTAAATTCTTCATCTGCCCCTTGGAAACTATATGCACCTACTACAATATACGGTTTCATCAATACTTCAGCAGCTCTAGCATACCATCCTGAAGGCATAGATATTTGCATATTTGTACACACTACGATACTTGATTTTGGCCCAATTGTCATATCCTCTAAAGTGCACACACCTAAACCAGCATATGGATCTGTATGTTTCATATCCCAGGTATCACTCACACTATGGTCATATCGACTAACTACAAATTTTTCTGGCAAAATCATAGTCCCATTTTGTTTTTGAACTTGTATGTCAAAATCTTCAGATAATCTTGTGTAAATGAATTTTTCTTCATCATCAAATAATCTACGGCGTATAGTTGAGGGCATATCTCAATAAAATATTACCTGTTAGTACACAAGTAAATATACTAACTACACACGCCACTAATTTTGCACTCACGAACTATTTCGTACGATATATATATATATATATATATATATATATATATATATATATATATATATATATATATATATATATATATATATATATATATATATATATATACGACTGCTGCTGATAGGAGGTAAATAATTCTTCATGTAAATAAAACACTGCATATATCCCCATTTTTTTACGATGAAAATATTTATATTCATTAGTAGGTGAGCACATACCATTCACTTCCTATTTCAGCCTTTCTAATGTTATGCTTATTACATGTCTAAAATTTGCCTAAGGCCAAACATACAATGTATACTGGTATTACTGAGGGTAATTTTTACAAGTTTCAATGAAGTTTTAAGCCTTTCTAATATTAAGTCTCTTACTTGTCTAAAATTTGCCTAAGGCCGAGCATACAATGTATACTGGTATTAATATATTTCCAGGAGGGTAATTTTTACAAGTTTTAATTAAGTGCTACCATACAAGGAAATAGTGTATTTTAACAAGGAAAATTAAAATACTCTGACTTACATATTACCTCCTTTCTAATATTTATTTCATGGGGGGGTAATTTTTACAAGATTCATATATATATATATATATATATATATATATATATATATATATATATATATATATATATATATATATATATATATATATATATATATATATATATATATATATATATATATATATATATATATATATATATATATATATATATATATATATGAATAAATATTAGACTGATAGTATCAAAGTAGTATTACTATCGTACACTTTCTACATTAAACTTATTCGTCAAGCAGGTAAGCAATTTTTATTTTTTCTTTGTGTATATATATTTTTGTTTTAATTTTTACATCTCTTTTTAGAGATGGCTTCAAATACTCTTAAAAACTTAAACAACTTAGGCGCATCTGAATTTGATACTGTGAAATTCACAGAATTAGTTGTTGGTAAATCTTATAAAGTGGGAATTTTTAGGAGTATTGACACTTCTTATGGTCGTAGAATTCTAGTTGAACTAGTAGAGTTGGAGAAATTTATATTTCTTCCAGAGAGGTTTAAGTGTCTAGGAAAGTCGGAACTGGAAAATTCGAATAAACAAAACTTGAGTATGATATTCAAGGGTCAGAAGACGATATCGAACGGTCGTATCGCAAACGATATTGAATTTGTAGAAATTTAATATATACACAATAGATACATGTAGAATAATTTTTTTAATATTTTGTTCTTAACTATTAACATGAGTAAGCGTTTAAAATTAAATTGGAATATTAAAGTAACGAATTCGGCTTTTAAGGGTAGAGTAACTACACTTGCTGTACATAACAATTTAAATTTTAAAGATCCAAATATATTTTTACGGGAAGTTTCTTATATCTTTCCTGACATTATTCACAAAGTTAAACTATTCCCCTGTAAAATCAATACAGCATTAGTAGCAAATTTTGCGTGTCCTAAAGGGAAAGATGAAGAGGGACGACTGTCTCAAATATTTTATCTTCCAACCAAAATTCAGAACTACTATGACACTACTAATGCAAGTGCTTGGTATGAAGAATACATTTACGATAAATTACTAAAGAAACTAAGCGAATTTTGTGAAAGAGGGTCAGGCTGGTCTCTACAAGAAATTATAGAACTAGACATAAATATTAACAAATGTTCATTTTTCTCGGTAGGCGCGTCATTTATTGATCTTCCACAAGAAATTATTAATAAAAAGGCCGTTATTAATATTCAGTGCTTTGACGAATGTTGTTTTGCATGGGCTGTAAATTGTGCATTTCAGCAAGTGCAACGGAACATAAATAGAATTTCATCTTATAGACATTTTTCTGAGTATTTAAATGTGACAGGCATACATTTTCCATTCTCATTAAACCAATTATCTAAATTTGAAAAACAAAATGATCTCTCTATCAATATTTACAGTTTGAAGAAAAAAACTCGCGAGATACTTGGTATATAGGTAAAGAAATTAATGTGTCAGATGACGATGAATTTAGTGTTGAAATTAATGAGGAGGTTGCAAATGGTAAATCACGATATGAAGTAGTGCCTACAAGGGTATCTGATAATGTAAAAACCAAACATGTAAATTTACTGTTAATAAAAAAGGAAAATGAATTAAATAATGTTGATGAAAGAGAGAGCTCATATCATTATTGTTACATTAAATCTTTATCCCGATTAGTTCATAGTCAGGTTTCAACAACGAAGAAACAAAAATTTATCTGCAATAGATGTTTAAGTTTTTTTTATACAAAAGAGAAACTTGATAGTCATGAAATAGATTGCGTGAAATTTAAAGGAGTAAAATCTGTTTTCCCAAATTCAGAAAATAAATGGATTAAATTTAAAAATTATAGGCATAAAGAACGTGTTCCATTTATTATATATTTCGATTTAGAAACATATCTATTACCAATAGAAAATGTAATGCCTTCAACATCAACTTCCTACACAATGGCTGATGAAAAACATATCCCTTATAGTGTAGGGTATTACTTTCATTGTAGCTTTGATGATAGTTTATCTATGTTTAACTTTAAGAGGGGGGAGAATTGTATCGAATGGTTCATCAATGAATTATATGACATTGCAAAAAATGTTTCTGATATTTTTAATACTCCATTCCAAATGTCTCCTATGACTCATGAGCAATCAGAAAATTTTAATCAAGCTACAACATGTCATATCTGTGAACAGATTTTCTCGAATGATGACTATAAAGTCCGAGACCACTGTCACATCTCAGGAGCGTACCGGGGCGCGGCCCATAATTCTTGCAATTTGAACTATAAAATTTTGAACTTTATTCCTGTGGTAAGCCACAACCTACAAAATTATGACCTACATTTCCTTGTCCAGAAGCTCTGTAATCAATTAGAAGGACCCATTAAACTGTTACCTTTCAACAAGGAAAAGTATAAATCTTTTACTAAAACACTTAAATTTGAATATGAAGATGAAAGAAATATATATTACCGTAATATTCATTTACGTTTCATAGATTCATTTAATTTTATGTCAAAATCGTTAGATCAGTTAGCTTCATATTTAGATGACTTTAAAATTATTAAAAAAGTATTTTCTAATTATTCCTCTAGGCAGGTTCAATTGTTACTAAAAAAAGGTGTATTTCCTTATAACTATGTAAATGAATTAGATAGACTCAAAGATAAACAATTACCTAGTAAGAAAAACTTTTATAATATATTGAAATATCAGCACATTAGCGAGGAACATTATAGTCATGCGAAAGATGTATGGGAAGCTTTTAAGTGTCGAAACTTGGGAGAATATTCAGATATTTACCTAAAGACTGTGACTTAGATAGTGTTCATTACATCACTAGTCCAGGTTTGTCTTGGGATGCTCTATTAAAGATCTCTAAAGTTGAAATAGAGTTGTTTACTGATGTTGATATGCTTATTTTTATTGAACGCGGAATTAGAGTCGGGCTTTCTACGTGCATCCATAGACATGCTAAAGCTAACAATAAATACATGGATAACTATGACCCAAATAAAGATGATATATTTTTAGCTTATCTCGACATAAACAACCTTTACGGGTTCGCAATGTCCTTCTGTGTACCTAAATCGGATTTTAAATGGATGACTATTGATGAAATTGAAAAGTTAGAAATCGAAAAAATTGAAATTAATTCATCAAGCGGGTATATTTTTGAAGTGGATTTAGATTATCCCGATGAAATTCACGACTCACATTCTGATTTACCATTTTGTCCCGAAAAACTCATACCTGAAGGTAGTAAATATAAAAAATTAATGGCAACACTTTATCCTAAGGAGAAATATGTAATTCATTACATATATTTGCAACAATGTCTAAAACATGGATTAAAGTTGAAAAAAATTCATAGGGGTTTAAAGTTTTTTCAATCCCCTTGGGGATGAAACCGTATATTATGTTAAATACCGAATTACGTACATCCGCAAAAAATGATTTCGAAGTTGAATTTTATAAATTGGCAAATAATTCGGTATTTGGAAGATCAATGCAAAATGTTAGAAATATGAGAGATGTTAAACTGGTAAGTTCTTTTGAAAATGCCTATGGTATGAACTATTACGTGTCCAAACCAAATTTTAAAGATAGGATAATATTTGATGAAAATTGCGTAGCTATTGAAATGAATCGTTGCAAAATATTTTTTAACAAACCTATTGTTATTGGCTTTGCTGTTTTGGATATTTCAAAAACACAGGTAAATAAGTTTCATTATGAATACATGAAAACCAAATTTCCACAAAATTGTCTAAAGTTATGTTACACTGACACCGATAGTCTTCTTTATCAAATTAAAACTAAGGATTTTTATGCCGACATCAAAGATGACTTAGGTGAATGGTTCGATACATCTAATTACAAGCCAGATAATCCTTTTTTTTTTCAAATGTTAATAAAAAGGTCATGGGGGTTCTGAAAGATGAAATGGGTGGAGAAATATTTGATGAATTTGTAGGTCTAAGATCGAAAATGTATGCTGTTAGAGCTTATAAATCTAAAATAGATCAGTGTAAAGCTAAAGGTGTTATCAGTTGTGTAACTAAATCATTAACCTTGGATGATTATAAACAATGTTTAGAAACAGGAGAAGCCGTGAGAAAAAAACAAAATTTAATCAGATCAGATCGTCATAATGTTTTTACATATGAACAAAATAAATTAGCCTTGGATTTATCAGATGATAAACGGTACATATCCCAGTCCGGTATAGATACACTAGCCCTTGGTCATTATTCTTTACGAACAGATTAATGTCTTTCTAGACCGATTCTTCGTTTTTTTCTATATTCCATATTAATTTTTAACTAACAAACTGTATATTATTTAGTATAATTTTTTTATCGATATTGGTTGTAATAACTGTTGAATCCTTATTGTAAGAGAGTCTTTTCCATATTCAATTTCAACTAACATAATCTTTATATACCGTATATTTACTATAGACATAAGTTGTAATGACTGATTAACCCATACTGCAAGGATGTACTTTATAATATAATTTTGTTGTATTAGCTATATATATATATATATATATATATATATATATATATATATATATATATATATATATATATATATATATATATATATATATATATATATATATATATATATATATATATATATATATATATATATATATATATATATATATATATATATTATTTTCACTAGTATTATTTGTAATTAAGTTTTATGTAACGTAAAATAACAGACATTTCTAAAACGAAACCTTTATTTCTCATAAACCAAATAATTATAATAAATCTTTTGCATCTATCCAAGTGTTTTTCTTCAAGCCTAGAAATTTCACGTACACCTTTCGTCCTTTTTTTCTCAAAACTCTTTCCAACAAGTAGACATCGGAGTACTTTGCTTTTTGCAACTCTTGTTGGTAAAAGGCTCCCGATATATCTTGTCCGTCCATGTCAGATAAAAGGTACGTGACTGGATTGGTTAATTGAATTTTTCTGACAGTGAAAAGTTCCGTACTCCAATTAGAATGGTAACCTTTATCAAAAATACTTTTATACTTGCTGATACGAACTACGTCCCCAACATTGAATTTTCCGGTACCAAAAATTTTAATATGAGTGTACGCACTTTTAAGCAGATGTTTGTCGTTCTTCTTTTTTCGAGCATCAATCGGTCGCATACCGATAGTTCGGTGTACAGTTTCATTATACTGTTTAGTTACATTATTTAAAATGTCAATCCATACATATTTTCCTCTAACGCTAAATTCAAAGTATAATTTACTTTTTAAAGTACGAATGACCCTTTCGGCTATACTTGCTTTTATAGGGCTAAAAGTAGAATACATATTCACAGAATTTTTTTCACATAAATCTTGAAATTGTTTATTCCAAAATTCTCCTCCATCATCGACTTGAAGATTTTTCGGTAGTTCTTCCTTAAAAATTTTTTTCATAGCTACAGTAACTTCTTTTCCGGTTTTATTTTTAAGCGGTGCAGTCCATAGAAATTTACTAAAACAGTCTATAGCCACTAAAATGTACTTGAAACCTTTATTCTGTTTGGAGAATTTTTGAAAATCTGCCAAATTGGCTTGCATTAAATCATGTAAACCACGAATAATCACCCTTCGCCTAGGAAAATTTCTGCGAGCGGGTTTATGTAATTCGCGAACAACTTGGAGTTTTTCCATCTCGAAGCACTTTAACTAATGACACCTTCTTCTGTTAATTCTTCTAATATACTGGTGATTTGATTGTCCACCGAATTATTTCCGGCATTTTTTTCTGCATATAGTAGTCTAAGTCGATCGACTAATTAATTTATAGAGTTCCAATAAATGTACTGAGGTGTAGTAGTATTTGAAGTAACATGAAGACCACTACCTGGTACCGAGAAAAACCTGTCTCGTCTCGCTTCAATAGGAAACAGTTTTTTAATTATGGTTCTATATTTAACAGATTTATTTCCATTTATTTGGCCATCAGGCTTATACCCTCTCTTATGAGCGTTGGTGAGACGTAAAATGCTACCGTACCTGTGCAAGTCTTCTTGAGAAAAATCATCGGGATTTTTCATAAAAATGAGTTGATATAATCCGTTTGTTCCTCGGTACTTTCTATCTTTCACGATTATATCGTTACCATCTATTTCGACATTACTATCGCCAATCATCCATTCCTGGGTGTCTGGGTTAAAGCGTATTCCATATTGATTATCCGTCAATCCAACCGTATCGCTAATGATCATTTGTAAATACTTTTTCGGTAGACTCTCAAACTGACTTAAGGAAGTATTGATTTCATCACGTGCTTCGGGAAGATTATACTGCTGTTGCATAAATTCCGTAGAGAGACGTGTAGGAGAGGTTTCCGCAATTGTTTCAGTTTGAATAAAAGGTGGACCTAACTCATCAAAATCCTGTTGACTGATTGGTTGTGAACTCTTTCTTTTTTTTTAAAATTGAAAGTCATGACTTTCTCTTCTTCTTTTAACACCACGATCAACCGCTTCCAAATCAAACACTTCGTCATTTTCCTCATGTTTGTCTTCCTCAGTCTTAGGCTCCATCTTTATCGTGGACGAAGGCTCCTTTTTTATATTGGCTGCAATTACTTTTAGAGGATCTATTAAAGGTTTTAAGTTTTTTTCCAGTATTTTATTAACTTCCATTCTGGACTTTTTCAGTTTTAAAAACTTTTTCTTTATAATATTTCGCGTTTTTATTAAATTCTTTTTAAGACTTCCGTCTAAAGTCTCGCAAGCTTTTTTCATGTTCAACGTACGCGTACATCAAACATACTGTCAGCGTTTAGTTAAGTAGTTTTATAAGAAAATGAACGTATCAAGACCTTTACGATATCTCCTTCCAGATTTCACATCTGCACATTTATCCATTAGTAAAAAATTGAACTTTTCCTTCCAACAAAGCCAACACATTTCCTTAAACGCATCAAAGGTCATAACGTTGGAAACTAGATGATCGTTGAATACATGTTTTAAGTTGAGGTCATCCTGTTCGAAAAGAACAATTAGATTACTATTGTCTCTCACGAGCTGTTTTGAGACGCGGGAATACGTTTGACATAGATACAAAGTGTCGATTAATCTATGACGACCCATGCTAAAATATTTCCTTATCGGACTTTGAGGGGTACACTGTACGTCATCGAAAATGAAAATGGAATTCGGCTTTGCATCGCCTGGCGAAATAATCTCCTCGGAATCATCGACGAACTTATGATATCCGATAAAAGGAAGACCGCTTAAAATTTTATCCAAATACATGTACATAGGCTGATTTAACGACTTTGAATAAATATAGATATTCTCGAAACACAAACCGTTGGGGTTCACAATTAAACTGATCGCTAAATTTGTTTTCCCCGCCCCAGAGGGTCCGACAATTAGAGCTCGAACATCATCATTAAATAAATCCCCGTGTCGTTTTCGAGCATGTTACTCGCCCGTCGTCGTCGTCGTCGAAGACGTCGCCATAATTTTTGACGTGTGATTTTCGACAGGAAAGAGCTCCTTCTGTTTTACGAATCGCATCTTAGTATCGGTATTGTACGTGGGACTATCGAACGCGACAATCGAACGAAAACTAATCGGTTATGGGAAACGTCATGTCAAAAGTTACAGGAAGGAGGGTCGGGGACGCGCCTTCTGGACCGGGCACATGGACCGTTGGCGAAGATCTCACGGTTCTGTCAAAACCTTCCTCACGGTCTTCTTCTTCTGTTTTAAACGAACTGATTAACAAACTTCCCTTCGAAATGCACATACCGGGTGGTTATCAGTTCTGCGGACCGGGTACGCGCCTCGAAAAACGGTTAAGTCGGGGGGAGACTGGAAAAAATAAGCTTGATTCTTTATGTAAAGAACACGATGTGGAGTACGCCGTCAGTAGTGAGTTACCGGTCAGGCACGCAGCAGATCGTCGACTTGCCGAAGGAGCTTGGGAACGTGTCAAAGCGAAAGACGCATCGTTTGGAGAAAAAGCGGCTGCTTATCTCGTTCACAACGTAATGAAAGCTAAAACGAAACTTGGAATGGGCGTAAAATGCCCACGTCCGAAAAAGAATTTAAAGAAAATTCAGTTTAAAGGCGGCGTAGTTAAACCGATTGCGTTAAAGTTAAAATCTGGGAAAATCGAAGATTTGAAAAAGGGGTCCAAGCTGGCTTTGCAGGCAGCTAGAAAAGCGGTTCAACGAGCTGGAGGATCAAAAAAAATTAACTTGCCTCGAGTTATGCCCATACCGAAAAGAGGTGGATTCCTTCCGTTTTTACTACCCATGTTTGCGGGGCTTTCAGCCTTAGGTGGATTAGCGGGAGGAGCTGCTGGAATTGCCAAAGCGGTAAATGCCGCAAAGACCGCTCAAAATCAACTCCAGGAATCCCAACGTCATAATCAAACAATGGAAGCTATCGCAATGGGGGGGAAGAAGTCAGGGAGTGGACTATATTTGAAACCCTATAAAAAAGGACTGGGTCTATACATTCAAAAAAACTAATAACATCGTTACCTCGACGTCCTCTCACCAATTTCGACCTTATTACGTATGCCAGAAAATGGAAGATACCCCATTTTTCGGGTGTCTACATGAGAAATACCCTTCCTCAAGATACTCCGCCTTCTCTGTATGAAAGGGGCATAGTGAATTTGGATATCAACGAGGGTACTCACTGGTGCGGGTATAGGAAAAATAAAAATGTCGTCATTTGGTTTGACAGCTTCGGCAGTATCCCGCCACCCCGAGAAGTCGCTGAATATTATCGAGGTAACGATATTATTTACAACCACGACGTGTTTCAGTCTTACAACACCTACATATGCGGTCATTTATGTCTGCTCTTTCTACGACTCGACGATAGAGATATTTAAGAAATGTCTTTAACGTTCACCTTAGTAGGAACGGAAAGTGTTTTAAATGCTTCGTATTTCCCACCTATAGAATTGGATCCTAACGAAAAGTATTCATTGGGACTAGTGGGATTTTACAGCTACCATTCCATACCTAATATCGATGAAGGATCAAACAAATTTTATTACGGAAGTAAATCTATCAGCCTACCTGCTGGATCTTACGAAATAGGAGACTTGGAAAGATACATAAATGAACACGTGGAACAAAAAGATAGAATTATATTGAGACCTAATCCAAACACGTTTCACGCTGAAATATATAGCGAAGAAAACGCAATCGATTTTAGGAAAGATGATTCACTATTCAGAATCTTAGGATTTCCTCAAACCCTACTAAAGGCCAAGCAGGTACACGTCGCCGATAAAATACTACAAATTTTTAACGTGACTACTATAAGAGTTTCTGCCAATATAACGTCAGGAGCCTATTTAAACGACGAGTTGGTGCACACGATTCATGAGATTTCATTGAACGTTGCTCCAGGATACGCGATAAGTGAAGCGCCCAGAAATATAATTTACCTACCTGTGATAACTAGTTCCATCAACAACATCACTCTGAAAATTAGCGATCAACACGATAGACTACTTAATTTTAGAGGTGAGGAAGTTGTAGTGAGGTTGGAGTTAAAAAAGTTATAATGGGATTTTCTTTTAATAATCCCGCTGCCGTAATAGTTTTCGGTGAAGGACAGTCAACCAACCAACGACGACGACGACGTATAAAAAGTGGTGTTCCTAAGAAGAAAGCAGACAGTCGTTTGAGTGCTAAAGAGTGTTTAACACCGGAAACGTGTTCTTCCTTGAATCATTAGGCTATAACGTTAAAAATGAGTGTTAATCAGTTAAATGTGTTTGAGGGCATCCCATTCGATGACTTAATCACAAAAAAGGAATTTCACACCTACTTACCCTATAACAGTACAACGTTTAATCAAAACGACGAAATTCGCATTCCAATACAATCTCAGGACATCTATCCACTTCCTAGTGAAAGTTTTATCAGCATAGAAGGCACATTCACTCATGAAACAGACCCCAACTCTAAACTCGGAAATAACGCATTCGCCTACCTTTTCGATGAGATACGTTTCGAACTTAACGGGGTAGAAATAGATAGAGTTAGAGATGTTGGTTATACATCAACAATAAAGGCTTTAGCATCTCTCGATAAAGCACAAAGTAAATCTCTGGAGATGGCAGGCTGGACTCCCTTTAAAGAAAACAAAACCTTAACGGCAACGAACTTTAACGCATGTATCCCTTTAAATTTTCTTATGGGATTTGCAGAATTCTATGACAAAATTTTTATTAATTGTAAATTGGAATTAGTGCTCATAAGAGCCCACACAGATGACAATTGTTTCATTGGGAAAGCTTTAGAAATTAAAATTACCAAACTTCAATGGCATGTACCCCATATAAATGTCAATGATGAGACTAAGTTAAAAATAATGCAATCCTTGAAGAAGGATCGCCCTATAAGAATGGCGTTTCATAGATGGGAATTACACGAACTTCCGAGTCTTAAATCGAATACGTCTGACAAATGGTCGATTAGAACCTCTTCCCAGTTGGAAAAACCGCGTTACGTTCTGGCGGCCTTTCAAACTAATAAGAAAAATGTCAAAGAAGCTGACCCTACGGATTTCGATCATGAGAGAATTCGAAATATCAAATTGTATTTAAATTCTGAAAGCTTTCCATACGACAAGCAAAATCTAGACTTTGGATTAGGTCGTTACTCTATTGCCTATTATATGTATAAAATATTTCAAAAAAGCTATTACAACAGAGAGTCCAGTCAACCAATATTATCATTTGAGCAATTTAAGAATTGTCCCATTTTTGTAATAGATTGCAGTAAACAACTCGAATCCATCGTTACATCCACGGTCGACATACAATTGGAATTTGAAGGAGATGAACCTTTCCCCGCCAAAACGAGCTTATTTGCTCTCATCCTTCACGATGCTCTAATAGAATACAACCCTGTTACAGCGATAGTCCATAAACTAATTTAGGAAAGTGAAAAAGTATATATAAGCGTGGAAGAGTGTTATAAAATTTAGTACTGTTTGACTCTGATCGCAATTATGAAGTTTTTAGTGCTCGATTTACAGTTTTACCCCTCGCTGCATTCGGGGGTAAAAGAACTTTGTGTATACGATGGTGAAAAATTGGGGCATTTTGTATTTCTTCCAGAAATGAATTTTCAACCTTACCCGAAAACTGTAAAAAGCAAGTCCGATGGCTCCAACATAATCATTTATGTATTCCGTACGATAGTGGTTACGTAAGCACAATGGAAATTTCAAATATATTGGTAAACTTAACCGAAGGTACTGATCGGATCTACGTTAAGGGGCAAATAAAGGAAGATTTTCTGAAGCAACATCTATCGAATATAGAAATAAAAAATATGGAAGATATGTGGGACTGTCCGATTATTGAAAAAAGTGCCCCATCATGTATTTTTTATTCTTCTTCATCATGCTTTTGTAGTATTACCATAGCAAAACAAATGTTTCAATTTATACTATCAAAAATGTCCTAATATTATAAATAAAGCACTTTATTAACATACATTAGTTTTTTATTTCATCCTGTTACGAAGCACATACATTTTCATAGTAAGTTCCGTATTTAACAATAAATAAAAATACTGAAAATATAAACGAGATTAAACAAAACATAATTAGAAAAATCAAATATGAGGAGTAATACGTCTCTAGAGGTAGGTCAGAATTCCATAAAACAGGTATCCAATCCACATCAAGGACAGTTCTGTTTGTGAAAATGAAACGTAATTTATAATATAAAATGGGTCTGTCAAAATTTTTCAAAAATGCATCAGATTCATCCACAAATATTCTAGTATCATTGATATTTCGCAAATGCATTCTTCTCCAGTCCTTAGGCCATTCTAATTTAATATGGGCGGCTTTAACAGTTGAACTAAAATCAGTGGCTATAAACGCCTCAGATACATCTTCAGGTTGTAAAATAACTAGTTTATTATGTAAAAATGCCACCAATTGAAAAATCATCACTGCACTATTAAACTGCATTGTTCTCTTTCACACAATCGGGACAATCAATAATTCTTGGACCAGGACCGTCGAACTCGTCACATCCAAGTTTGAACGGTTTATGCTTAAGACATTCCATATAACGCTTCATAAAAGGATCATTTCTTATATAATCAGGCAATAAGTTCCAACCTTCAGCTAGATCCCACACACTCAGGGTTTTAATAAAATTTTTCGGTAGATAATAAAGATCGGTTAAATCCATTTTTGACAGAGAACGTAGATTCTTGTGGGACACGATAGCATGCCACACCTTGTTTGCAATTATTTGTTCATTAGTATTCATATTGAAACAGACTTATTCTTTGACAAGTTACAGCTTGCTTATATATATATATATATATATATATATATATATATATATATATATATATATATATATATATGTGTATATATATATATATATATATATATATATATATATATATATATATATATATATATATATATATATATATATATATATATATATATATATATATATATATATATATATATATATCCGAGAGAGGGAAATTACGGTATATTATTAATAAAAAAGAGAATACCAGATTAGTTTTAGTAAATCATAGTAGTTTTAGTAAAACACAATGAATCGATCAAGGTTACTTTTAGAATCTCGTTATTTCCTAAACAAATCATATTCATTATGTTTATCCATAGGCATCAGTGTTGAAAATAATTTTCAACCCTCTGTTTTAATATTAAAAAAATCAGTGTCTAGTGCCGTTTCGTTTTCTAGTTGTGAATTTTTCGAATTTTTAAAACTGAAAAACATCCTTGTGGAATATTTTTGTTCGATTATTAGTGTAGAAGAATGCCAGAACAAAAATATACAATTGGAAAATTATATTTTGAAATTTACAGAAGAAGCAGGCGAAAGATTATTAAAAATTGTTGTCAAAAACGGAAGCACTTGCATTATGTTAAATGCAGAAAATTTCAACAGTCTATTACTATTATAAACATTAATTAAACTCAAAATAGAACAGCTGAAACAGATTAACGTAAAATGGTACTACAGTTCCTGATTGCATCGGTACTTGGATACCCTCCCAACGCAGACACAACTCACTCTACAAGAGTTCATCTTAACGGATAAATTAGGAAACAAAGCCCATGTGGATTTAATAACAGCTATGCTTGAAATAATATTGTTTCATGAGAAAGATATCTATAGGGACATTTCATTAATTAAAATATATAAATTGTAAAAATATTCAATAAAACTATTACAAAATCAGCCAGGTTTTATTTAAAACAGAAACTTTATGGTTTAATAATGTAATTAAGGTAAATAGTAAATGTCAACATTCTCTATTATGAAAGGTTAGACCAAATACCGTTATTGTAACGACCTAGTTTCATTTACACTATTTTTATATTACTAAAAACGAAAGTTAATTGGTATTAAAAGGTCAGTATGTATTATAATTGTTAAACACATCATTTAATATGTATAGAGGTCTACTTCTTACCTTTTTGATACAAACAGATTGTGTAATGATGAATCTAAAAGAGGAATCTTTTTAAAAAATTCAAATATCTCTTCCCGCTTAAAAGTTATAGGAACTTTTCGATAGACCAATCAGAGCGGTCCTTTCTCTTTTGTTATAGATATAGTGTGAAAAGAGACTCTATTTTTTTTATTATACAGTGTATCTCAAGAAAAATAAGAACGCAAATTAACAATTTTTAAACAAATAATTATCTCATCATCTTGTTCTAAACACATCATTCAAGTGCATCTTTTCTTTTTTTTTTTTGATGCCTATAGGTTATTCAATTATGAACCACAAGAAAGAATCTTTTTAAAAAATTCAAATATCTCTTCCCGCTTAAAAGTTATAGGAAAGTTTCGATAGACCAATCAGAGCGCTCCTTTCTCTTTTGTTATAGTCGTAAGGTGGGTGTGGAAGGGGGATCCAGTAGGCAGTCTTCACACTACTATCGGGAGTTCAGGCATTGGGTCCTTTCTGTGTGTGTTTCTTTGTTGGTTCCAGTAGACTGTCTGTCGTACTGCTGTCCCTATGTATATACAATTTTGGGTGTAGTCTATATGTGCTTGAAATTTTCGTAGAAAAGGATTCCCCAGTATTACCCCTTCGTTTAGGTTACTTATTACTTGTACATCCGTTTCGTACTCGCATTTTCCTATCTCTATTTTGATTTTTGCGCAGCCTCGAGCTTCGATGGTCTGTTTGCCGCAGGCCATGACGAAGCATTTCTCGCTATTCCGCTTTTCTGCCGTAGTTACGTATTTTGGAGATACGGCGTTGCAGGTCGCCCCAGTATCTATTACAGCTTCCGTTAACTCTCCGTTTATGCATATTTCAATTTTGGGTAATCGTTCGAAACGTTGTAACGAGTATAGTTTTTCTGCTGGTGCTTGGTTATCATTGGATTTTTCCGGTTCTCTGCCCCAGCTGGCGGTGAGAGGAAGTGCTTCTTCTGTTACTGCCTCTGGTTCGAGTTCTCCCCCCGTTCTCTCTGGTCTGGGGCGGATGGTCGAGCTCGTTGATCTTCTTGATTCGCGAATGGGCGCCACTAGTGGAATTATATGGGCCACTAGTCCCGCTAGCTCCCCGATAAAACTTGAATTTCTGTAGGGGTGAGTCCGAGGGCCAATGGTGTCGACTAGAATGCCGTAATTAACGTTTAGGAGACAGAATATTACCTAACTCGTTGCCTTCAGTATGGTGCAGCAGCTCAGGTTCAGGTATCTTACAGGAACAAAATAAAACACTAAATTTGATTTAAAATTAAAACGAAATTCTCCAACAGCCGCTTCCGTGCTATTCGGTTAATAAACGAGAAAATGAAAATGTATGCTTAACTAATTTTTAACGTATGCGAAAATAATAATTAATACTTATAAAATACGCGATTTAAATGATTAATATTTAAAGTATTTTAGTAAAAATGAAAACATCGAATTTATAAAATTAAGGAACTAATATGAAATTGAAATATTTGGAAATAGTAGCTAAAGAGCAAATACAAATTTAACACGAAGTAGGTATGATGGTCAAGTGTAGAATATCGGATCAGGATCTGATGTCTCGTGTCGTGACTCTCGTATGTTGAAAAATCACTGCTGTCAGTATGCTTTCGTGAGGAGAGAATAGGTTCCCCCCCTCGCAGAAACACGTTTGGTTGCGTAAATATCCCCAGCGCAGCGTGTCTGGATATCATCTCAGACCGCTATGCATTTTTCGCGTAATGCTACCGCTCTCAACCCAAACGAAACGTCCGACTCAGGTTAAGTAACGCTCGTTTGGGTTTGCATCTGGATGGGCGTAACATTTTGCGGTGCGGCATACATTTTATGGTTTCCTCACAACACTAGTCATGTTCTGCACCATGTCAATGTGCATATCATTGTTTACGGTTCGCATACAGCACCTAGAGATGTGACTTTGAACGCTCCTTCTTATGTAGATGATTCCCACACGATAGAATAGACGTACAAGCGAAAACGGACTAAGTTTTACTGCAATTGGCATGCAGCAGAGCTTCCAAATAGTGCAAAGACGATATACACGTTGATGCAACGCGTTTCGTACGCAAATCAGTAATGCGTGGGCTTTTGAGGACACTTCGCGATGCCTAGTCATGTTCTGCACCATGCCAATGTGCATACCATAGTTTAGGGCTAGCATACAGCACCTAGAGCTGTGACCTTGAATGCTCCTTCTTATGTAGATGACTCCCACACGATAGAAAAGACGTACAAGAGAACACGATCTAAGTATTACTGCAATTAGCATGCAGCAGAGCCTCCAAATAGTGCAGAGACGATATAAACGTTATTGCAACGCGTTTCGTACGCAAAGCAGTAATCCGTGTGCTATTGAGGACACTTCGCGATGCCTAGTAATGTTCTGCACCATGCCAATGTGCATACCATTGTTTAGAGTTCGCATGCAGCACCTACAGATGTGATCTTGAACGCTCCTTCTTATGTAGATGACTACCACACGATAGAAAAGACGTGCACGCGAAAATGGACTAAGTTTTACTGCAATTAGCATGCAGCAGAGCTTCCAAATAATGCAGAGACGATATACACGTTAATGCAACGCGTTTCGTACGCAAAGTAGTAATCCGTGTGTTATTGAGGACGCTTCGCGATGCCGAGTAATGTTCTGTATCATGCCAATGTGCATTCCACTGTTTACGGTTCACATACAGCACCTAGAGATGTGACTTTGAACGCTCCTTCTTATGTAGATGACTCCCACATGATAGAAAAGACGGACAAGCGAAAACGGACTAAGTTTTACTGCAATTGGCATGCAGCAGAGCTTCCAAATAGTGCAAAGACGATATACACGTTAATGCAACGCGTTTCATACGCAAAGCAGTAATCCGTGGGCTGTTGAGGACACTTCGCGATGCCTAGTCATGTTCTGCACCATGCCAATGTGCATACCACTGTTTACGGTTCTCATACAGCACCTAGAGATGTGATCTTGAACGCTCCTTCTAATGTAGATGACTCCCACACGATAGAAAAGGCGTACAAGAGAAAACGAACTAAATTTTACTGCATTTTATATACAGCAGAGCTGCTAGATTGTGTCAAGGCGATTCACACGTTATAGCGAATGCTTTTTGTACGCAACGCGTTTCATTCGCAAAGCAGTAATCCGTGTGCTATTGAGGACACTTCGCGATGCCTAGTAATGTTCTGCACCATGCCAATGTGCATACCATAGTTTATGGTTCGCATACAGCACCTAGAGATGTGACCTTGAGCGCTCCTTCTTATATAGATGACTCCCACACGATAGAAAAAACGTACGGCGAAAACTGACTAAGTTGTACTGCAATTAGCATGCAGCAGAGCTTCCAAATAGTGCAGGGACGGTATACACGTTAATGCAACGCGTTTCGTACGCAAAGCAGTAATCCGTGGGCTGTTGAGGACACTTCGCGATGCCTGGTCATGTTCTGCACCATGCCAATGTACATACCACTGTTCACGGTTCGAACACAGCACCTAGAGATGTGACCTTGAACGCTCCTTCTTATGTAGATGACTCCCACACGATAGAAAAGACGTACAAGCGAAAACGGACAAAGTTTTACTGCAATTAGCATGCAGCAGAGCTTCCAAATAGTGCAAAGACGATATACACGTTAATGCAACGCGTTTCGTACGCAAAGCAGTCATCCATGGGCTGTTGAGGACACTTCGCAATGCCTAGCCATGTTTTGCACAATGCCAATGTGCATATCATAGTTTAGGGCAATCATACAGGACCTAGAGCTGTGATCTTGAATGCTCCTTTTTATGTAGATAACTCCCACACGATAGAAAAAACGTACAAGAGAAAACGATCTAAGTTTTACTGAAATTAGCATGCAGCAGAGCTTTCAAATAGTGCAAAGACGATATACACGTTAATGCAATGCGTTTCGTACGCAAAGCAGTAATCCGTGTGCTATTGAGGACACATCGCGATGCCTAGTCATGTTCTGCATCATGCCAATGTGCATACCATTGTTTAGGGTTCGCATGCAGCACCTAGAGATGTGACCTTGAACGCTCCTTCTTATATAGATAACTCCCACACGATAGAAAAGACGTACGGCGAAAACGGACTAAGTTTTACTGCAATTAGCCTGCAGCAGAGCTTCCAAATAGTGCATGGACGGTATACACGTTAATGCAACGCGTTGCGTACGCAAAGCAGTAATCCGTGGGCTGTTGAGGACACTTCGCGATGCCTGGTCATGTTCTGCACCATGCCAATGTACATACCACTGTTTACGGTCGCACACAGCACCTAGAGATGTGACCTTGAACGCTCCTTATGTAGATGACTCCCACACGATAGAAAAGACGTACAAGCGAAAACGGACAAAGTTTTACTGCAATTAGCATGCAGCAGAGCTTCCAAATAGTGCAAAGACGATATACACGTTAATGCAACGCGTTTCGTACGCAAAGCAGTAATCCGTAGGCTGTTGAGGACACCTCGCGATGCCTAGTCATGTTCTGCACCATGCCAATGTGCATACCATTATTTAGGGTTCGCATACTAGAGATGTGACCTTGAACGCTTCTTATGTAGATGACTCCCACACGATAGAAAAGACGTACAAGCGAAAACAGACTAAGTTTTACTGCAATTAGCATGCAGCAGAGCTTCCAAATAGTGCAAAGACGATATACACGTTAATGCAACGCGTTTCGTACGGAAAGCAGTAATCTGTGTGCTCTTTAGGACACTTCGCGACACCTACTCATGTTCTGCAGCATGCCAATGTGCATACCATTGGTTACGGTTCGCATACAGCACTTAGAGATGTGATCTTGAACGCTCCTTCTTATGTAGATGACCCACACGATAGAAAAGACGTACAAGCGAAAACGGACTAAGTTTTACTGCAATTGGCATGCAGCAGAGCTTCCAAATAGTGCAAAGACGATATACACGTTAATGAAACGCGTTTCGTACGCAAAGCAGTAATCCGTGGGCTGTTGAGGTCACTTCGCGATGCCTACTCATGTTCTGCACCATGCCAATGTGCATACCATAGTTTAGGGCTAGCATGCAGCACCTAGAGCTGTGACCTTGAATGCTCCTTCTTATGTAGATGACTCCCACACGATAGAAAAGACGTACAAGAGAAAACGATCTAAGTTTAACTGCAATTAGCATGCAGCAGAGCCTCCAAATAGTGCAGAGACGATATACACGTTAATGCAACGCGTTTCGTACGCAAAGCAGTAATCCGTGTGCTATTGAGGACACTTCGCGATGCCTAGTAATGTTCTGCACCATGCCAATGTGCATACCATAGTTTAGGGTTCACATACAGCACCTAGAGATGTGACCTTGAACGTTCCTTATGTAGATGACTCCCACAGGATAGAAAAGACGTACAAGGGAAAACGGCCTAAGTTTTACTGCCATTAGCATGCAGCAGAGCTTGCAAATAGTGCAAAGACGATATACACGTTAATGCAACGCGTTTCGTACGCAAAGCAGTAATCCATGGGCTGTTGAGGACACTTCGCAATGCCTAGCCATGTTTTGCACCATGCCAATGTACATATCATAGTTTAGGGCAATCATGCAGAACTTAGAGCTGTGATCTTGAACGCTCCTTCTTATGTAGATAACTCCCACACGATAGAAAAGACGTACGGCGAAAACGGACTAAGTTTTACTGCAATAAGCATGCAGCAGAGCTTCCAAATAATGCAGAGACGATATACACGTTAATGCAACGCGTTTCGTACGCAAAATAGTAATCCGTGTGTTATTGAGGACGCTTCGCGATGCCGAGTAATGTTCTGTATCATGCCAATATGCATACCACTGTTTACGGTTCACATACAGCACCTAGAGATGTGATCTTGAACGCTCCTTCTAATGTAGATGACTCCCACACGATAGAAAAGGCGTACAAGAGAAAACGAACTAAATTTTACTGCATTTTATATACAGCAGAGCTGCTAGATTGTGCCAAGGCGATTCACACGTTATAGCGAATGCTTTTTATACGCAACGCGTTTCGTTCGCAAAGCAGTAATCCGTGTGCTATTGAGGACACTTCGCGATGCCTAGTAATGTTCGGCACCATGCCAATGTGCATACCATAGTTTAGGGTTCGCATACAGCACTAGAGATGTGACATTGAACGCTCCTTCTTATATAGATGACTCCCACACGATAGAAAAAACGTACGGCGAAGACGGACTAAGTTGTACTGCAATTAGCATGCAGCAGAGCTTCCAAATAGTGCAGGGACGGTATACACGTTAATGCAACGCGTTTCGTACGCAAAGCAGTAATCCGTGGGCTGTTGAGGACACTTCGCGATGCCTGGTCATGTTCTGCACCATGCCAATGTACATACCACTGTTTACGGTTCGCACACAGCACCTAGAGATGTGACCTTGAACGCTCCTTCTTATGTAGATGACTCCCACACGATAGAAAAGACGTACAAGCGAAAACGGACTAAGTTTTACTGCAATTGGCATGCAGCAGAGCTTCCAAATAGTGCAAAGACGATATACACGTTGATGCAACGCGTTTCGTACGCAAATCAGTAATCCGTGGGCTTTTGAGGACAATTCGCGATGCCTAGTCATGTTCTGCACCATGCCAATGTGCATACCATTGTTTCCGGTTCGCATACGGCACCTAGAGATGTGACCTTGAACGCTCCTTCTTATATAGATGACTACCACACGATAGAAGACGTACAAGAGAAAACGAACTAAATTTTATTGCATTTTGTATACAGCAGAGCTGCTAGATTGTGCCAAGGCGATTCACACTTTATAGCGAATGCTTTTTATACGCAACGCCTTTCGTTCACAAAGCAGTAATCCGTGGGCTATTGAGGACACTTCGCGATGCCTAGTAATGCTCTGCACCATGCCAATGTGCATACCATAGTATAGGGTTCGCATACAGCACCTAGATATGTGACCTTGAACGCTCCTTCTTATATAGATGACTCCCACACGATAGAAAAGACGTACGGCGAAAACGGACTAAGTTTTACTGCAATTAGCATGCAGCAGAGCTTCCAAATAGTGCAAAGACGATATACACGTTAATGCATCGCGTTTCGTACGCAAAGCAGTAATCCGTGGGCTATTGAGGGCACTTCGCGATGCCTAGTCATGTTCTGCACCATGCCAATGTGCATACCATTGTTTACGGTTCGCATACGGCACCTAGAGATGTGACCTTGAACGCTCCTTCTTATATAGATGACTCCCACACGATAGAAGACGTACATGAGAAAACGAACTAAATTTTTAGATTGTGCCAAGGCGATTCACACGTTATAGCGAATGCTTTTTATACGCAACGCCTTTCGTTCGCATGGCAGTAATCCGTGTGCTATTGAGGACACTTTGCGATGCCTAGTAATGTTCTGCACCATGCCAATGTGCATACCATAGTATAGGGTTCGCATACAGCACCTAGAGATGTGACCTTGAACGCTCCTTCTTATATTGATAACTCCCACACGATAGAAAAGACGTACGGCGAAAACGGACTAAGTTTTACTGCAATTAGCATGCAGCAGAGCTTCCAAATAGTGCATGGACGGTATACACGTTAATGCAACGCGTTGCGTACGCAAAGCAGTAATCCGCGTGCTATTGAGAACACTTCGCGATGCCTAGTCATGTTCTGCACCATGCCAATGTGCATACCATAGTTTAGGGTTCGCCCTAGAGATGTGACCTTGAACGCTCCTTCTTATGTAGATGACTCCCACACGATAGAATGGACGTACAGGAGAAAACGATCTAAGTTTTACTGCAATTAGCATGCAACAGAGCTTCCAAATTGTGCAAAACGATATACACGTTAATGCAACGCGTTTCGTACGCAAAGCAGTAATCCGTCTGTTATTGAGGAGACTTCGCGATGCCTAGTCATGTTCTGCACCATGCCAATGTGCATACCACTGTTTAGTGTTCGCATGCAGCACCTAGAGATGTGACCTTGAACGCTCCTTCTTAGGTAGAGGACTCCCACAAGATAGAAAAGACATAAAATCGAAAACGGACTAAGTTTTACTGCAATTAGCATGCAGCAGAACCTCCAAATAGTGCATGGACGGTATACACGTTAATGCAACGCGTTTCGTACGCAAAGCAGTAATCCGTGGGCTGTTGAGGACACTTCGCGATGCCTAGTCATGTTCTGCACCATGCCAATGTGCATACCATTATTTAGGGTTCGCATACAGCACCTAGAGATGGGACCTTGAACGCTTGTTATGTAGATGACTCCCACACGATAGAAAAGACGTACAAGCGAAAACGGACAAAGTTTTACTGCAATTAGTATGCAGCAGAGCTTCCAAATAGTGCAAAGACGATATACAGGTTAATGCAACGCGTTTCGTACGCAAAGCAGTAATCCGTGGGCTGTTGAGGACACTTCGCGATGCCTAGTCATGTTCTGCACCATGCCAATGTGCATACCATTATTTAGGGTTCGCATACAGCACCTAGAGATGGGACCTTGAACGCTTCTTATGTAGATGACTCCCACACGATAGAAAAGACGTACAAGCGAAAATGGACTAAGTTTTACTGCAATTAGCATGCAGCAGAGCTTCCAAATAGTGCAAAGACGATATACAAGTTAATGCAACGCGTTTCGTACCCAAAGCAGTAATCCGTGGGCTGTTGAGGACACTTCGCGATGCCTGTTCATGTTCTGCACCATGCCAATGTGCATATCATAGTTAAGGGCTAGCATGCGGCACCTAGAGCTGTGACCTTGAACGCTCCTTCTTATGTAGATGACTCCCTCCCACACGAGAAAAAAGACGTAGCTGCTAGATTGTGCCAAGGCGATTCACAAGTTATAGCGAATGCTTTTTATGCGCAACGCGTTTCGTTCGCAAAGCAGTAATCCGCGTGCTATTGAGGACACTTCGCGATGCCTAGTCATGTTCTGCACCATGCCAATGTGCATACCATAGTTTAGGGCTAGCATACAGCACCTAGAGCTGTGACCTTGAATGCTCCTTCTTATGTAGATGACTCCCACACGATAGAAAAGACGTACAAGAGAACACGATCTAAGTATTACTGCAATTAGCATGCAGCAGAGCCTCCAAATAGTGCAGAGACGATATAAACGTTATTGCAACGCGTTTCGTACGCAAAGCAGTAATCCGTGTGCTATTGAGGACACTTCGCGATGCCTAGTAATGTTCTGCACCATGCCAATGTGCATACCATTGTTTAGGGTTCGCATGCAGCACCTACAGATGTGATCTTGAACGCTCCTTCTTATGTAGATGACTACCAAACGATAGAAAAGACGTGCACGCGAAAATGGACTAAGTTTTACTGCAATTAGCATGCAGCAGAGCTTCCAAATAATGCAGAGACGATATACACGTTAATGCAACGCGTTTCGTACGCAAAGTAGTAATCCGTGTGTTATTGAGGACGCTTCGCGATGCCGAGTAATGTTCTGTATCATGCCAATGTGCATTCCACTGTTTACGGTTCACATACAGCACCTAGAGATGTGACTTTGAACGCTCCTTCTTATGTAGATGACTCCCACATGATAGAAAAGACGGACAAGCGAAAACGGACTAAGTTTTACTGCAATTGGCATGCAGCAGAGCTTCCAAATAGGGCAAAGACGATATATACGTTAATGCAACGCGTTTCATACGCAAAGCAGTAATCCGTGGGCTGTTGAGGACACTTCGCGATGCCTAGTCATGTTCTGCACCATGCCAATGTGCATACCACTGTTTACGGTTCTCATACAGCACCTAGAGATGTGATCTTGAACGCTCCTTCTAATGTAGATGACTCCCACACGATAGAAAAGGCGTACAAGAGAAAACGAACTAAATTTAACTGCATTTTATATACAGCAGAGCTGCTAGATTGTGTCAAGGCGATTCACACGTTATAGCGAATGCTTTTTGTACGCAACGCGTTTCATTCGCAAAGCAGTAATCCGTGTGCTATTGAGGACACTTCGCGATGCCTAGTAATGTTCTGCACCATGCCAATGTGCATACCATAGTTTATGGTTCGCATACAGCACCTAGAGATGTGACCTTGAGCGCTCCTTCTTATATAGATGACTCCCACACGATAGAAAAAACGTACGGCGAAAACTGACTAAGTTGTACTGCAATTAGCATGCAGCAGAGCTTCCAAATAGTGCAGGGACGGTATACACGTTAATGCAACGCGTTTCGTACGCAAAGCAGTAATCCGTGGGCTGTTGAGGACACTTCGCGATGCCTGGTCATGTTCTGCACCATGCCAATGTACATACCACTGTTCACGGTTCGAACACAGCACCTAGAGATGTGACCTTGAACGCTCCTTCTTATGTAGATGACTCCCACACGATAGAAAAGACG
>CAXKVY010013680.1:0-36525 GCA_964058915.1 Tetropium fuscum | reverse complement strand
ATCCCATTTATGAACGGATTTGTTTCAAACTTGAAACTTTGCGGTATTTAAGATCACTCAATATAAATTTTGACCCAAACTGAAAAATCAAAATCAAAAACATGTCGACTCAAATGGCGGATCCAAAGGGCGGACTATGTTATTTATAAATCGATTTCTCAAACTTGAAACTTTGCGGCGCTTAAGGTCACTCAATACAATTTTCAACTAAAACTTAAAAAAGTCAAAATGGCGGACTATCCTATTTATTATACAATTTTTGACTCAAAATTAAAAATTCAAAATGGCGGATCCAAAATTGGGGACTGTCTTATTTATGAACCGATTTGTCTCAATCTGGAAACTTTGTGGTATTTCAGGTGACTCAATACGATTTTTCACTCAAACTTGAAGAAAATCAAAATGGCGGGCTATCGGATTTATGAGCCGATTTGTCTCAAACTTGGTACTTGGGCTTTAAGGTTACTAGGCTCATTTGGTTGCTTTTGACGAGTCCCATACATACTTATATATATCGTCCTCTATAATACTTGATAACGAGGGTTTGATGATGAAGGTGATGATGAACGTGGACAGTGGAACTTAAAAAACTAAAAACTGCAAAATAAAAATAGGTAAAAAATTTTTTACTTAAACAGTTTTCTTTTAAATCATCAGTTTTACTAAAAACTACAAAATAGTTAGGACACAAACCTGGATCTTTTTAGTACAACTGATTATTTAAAATAAAACAGTTTCAGTTTTCAAGTTTTTTTAACTAGGTTGTATATGGTACTATGTTAATGACGAATGACGAAATGACTGACTCTCATCGGTTTCCTAATGTACGTTTCGCAATCGGCGCCAACCACAACCAATATTACTTAGTCAGCACATACTAAAGTTATTTTAACATAACCATTATTTGAATACACCATTTTCTCAAATTTACAAAACGAATCATGTAATCATCAATATCGGACGCTTGTAGATTTTGACGGCGATCACATCTGCAACAGTAAAGTAGTCTTTATTATTGCGCGAGAACCATTCTCGACTTTTGAAAATAAGTTTCGCAAGTTTTGCCTGAAGTTTCCTCCCAGCGACTATTTCAATTGGTCAGAATAAATGCTTCATTTTCAGCATATGATCGATCATCCTAAACTTCTACTAGCCGTCACCACAAACCGATAAAAATTATTATGTCTGGTATTTTCAAGACGCCTAAGACACTTGCGTAGGAAGCAAGATCTGTGAATTTTTAATATAAAAAACGTATGGAGCATTTATTGGATATATTTTCTAGTAGCAGCGAGGAGTATAATAATAATAAATGTAAAATAGAAAAAATATTCTGTTTTGGCAGGGTTTGAACATAATCGATGGGTCCCAGCCACCGATTATGAATCATGAACGATTAGGAATCGATTATAAATGATATAAAGGTATCAAACAATGTTGCCGATAACGAATATCAAATATATCAAAATAGTAACAGTCGTATAAAAATTCGATAAGATTCATGTACAAACTGAATACATTATTAATCCAAATTGAATTAACATTATAGTAAGAGAAGAAATATTTTTACCTTCCTTCCTTTCTTCAGCTTTTTAATATTCAACACGTAAATACTTGTAATGCTATTTATTCATCAATTTATTTCACTAATTGAAAAATTTTTATTATTAATTTGCAAAATTAAAATATTTTTTCATTCCTCAAAAATTAATAATGCATTCACTTGCTTGGTAACAAAATGGATGTTAAATTAAGAAATAACATGAGGCTCGCATAATACACATCTTTATAAGTATCTTGTTAGTTACATAAGATACTAATATGTAATAAATAACGTCAATATTGCAAAACAACCGCGGTAAGATCGCTGTCAGATTTATCGCTACCGAAAACAATGTAGTGAAGTAGTGTTTGCCCTGCTTAATATCTGCATAAAAACCAGTTAATTATGTATGCTGCTGCCCAGGAAGCAACAGCATTTTCAAGTCACGGTTTGATGGATATTTGGACAAGTGCATGGAGGGGAATTGTATGCATTTTTCATCAAGGTCCCGCTCTTTCAATAGATACTATCAATGACTAGAGGCATATGTCATGTTCGGTTGTCAATATTTATATGATATGTGATCTGGTATTTCGCGAACCTAATGCGATTGGTAATGACAGGACCGTAACACTTTATATCGAGGATAATATGAATTTTAATATATTTTAATATACCTACGGGATAAACCGCATTAAAATTTACAGTACCTACAAGAAAAAATATGACAATAAAGACACAAAATGGAGGAATTATATTATAGGTACAGCAAGGAAGCAGGGATATATGGTGCGAGTTACACCTGTAGGAGAGTGAAGGGTAATCACGAACAATGGACCATGCCGAACAAATATTTATATCTCATATTTATATCAATATTTGCCTTTGTTTATTGCCTATAACCCTATAACCCTATAACCCAAAAAACAGCGTGTTCGGCATTACCCGATATGTATTCGGTATTACAATATATGTATTTTAGTGCAGTAGCGAACTTTTACAAAATCCAACAATACTACTAATAATATTAATTGTTGTCAGATGCCTAGCAAACGAGAAAGGACGACTGAGAAATGTTCTTGGTCAGAAGATCATATGAAATCTGCAATAGACGCCGGGCAAAATGGTAATATATTAGCAATATATTACCATATATTGCTAAGATATTCTGCAAGGCGCTTCAGTGTACCTGTAACAAACCTTCACGAGAGGGTTAAGAACGGACATTATTACAAGGCAAGGATGTGAAGCCGCACAACTAGCTCTGAAGAGGAAATTGCTAGTCATTTATTGCATTTAGCCAAAATATTTTACGGTCTATCACTAGTTCAGTTGAGACGTGCTGTTTTTTCATATTCCGAGAAACTGCCCATACCCCACAAATTTAACCGCGATAAGCAGGAAGTAGGTAAAGATTGAACGTACGCATTTATGGGTAGGCATCCAGAGCTCAGCTTTGAAACCAGAAGCCACAAGCAGTAACCCGATACAAGCTTTCAATAAGGAAGAAATCGGAAGATTTTTTGAAAATTTAACGAATTTGATGGTGAAATTTAAGTTTTAACCAACTCGTATTCAATGTAGACGAGACCGGTATAACCACCGTTGACAGAACTACTCGAATAATTGGCCCAAAGGGAGAAAAACAAATTGGTATGGGAACCAGTGGAGAAAGAAGGAAAAATATCATGGTACGCAAGTGGTTCATTTACTGCACCGTTGTTTATGTACCTTAGGCAAAGGATGGCACCTACTTTAGACGGAATGGTGTACCAGGTTCTGTTAACACATTTACACACATTTATTTACAAACAGTGATTGTTTGTAAGCAAGGATGACGGACGAAGTGTTCCTAATAGGGTTGAAACATTTTGCTAAATTAAATAATGCCAAACAAGACAATCCTATTCTACTAATACTGGATAATCATACCAGTCACATATCTTTAGCAACCTATGAGTTTTGTGAGGAGAATAGCATTACTATGCTCTCCATACCTCCCCACACATCCCATCGTAATCGACCCTTATATTTGATATTTTTTCGTCACTTAAAGGAGCTTACCACAATGAATGTCTTATTTTTGAAATCACGACCATATGAAAAAATTGTTATGATCAAGGTTAACGGAATATGCACAAAAACCTATATTATAGTGTCTAATGTAGAAGTGGCTATAAAAGGTATTGAAAAAGCTAAGATTTGCCCAATGGATCCTGGTGTATTCCGCGAAGAGGATTTCTACCATAATACGGACAGTCAATTAGTACAAATGGTCACAGATCTGTTAGAAAAGACTCCATCACCTAGTAACCAGTTTCCGTCAGAACCGGTTCCCAGTTGTTCAGAACCTGTGCCTGGTTGTTCAAAGGATCCTAACGGCACGGCAGTGGCAAACTTGACCAGCTCACTGATGGTTCTAAAGACAATGACAAAAGTGACCAAAATAATACTTCATTTGTTACTATTGTTCCTTTGGCAGAAAAATCGACTAACAACTCGAAACAACAACAAACACGGCATCGAAAACAAAGATCTGAGATCTTCAGGTCGACACTCTTGAAATCAATACTGAAAGAAAAAGAGAGAAAAAAGATTGCAAAGCAGGAAGCAGATTTAGCAAAACAAGGGACCAAAAAAAATAAAGCAACAATAAAAAACCAACCACCAGAAAAGTGTTTGATTTTTCCAGTGAAGAGGAATATGATGTAGATGAAAAAAATATCTGCGACGATGACGAATTAGATGATATAAATCCACAAGATATGGATCTGAATGAATATCAAGGAGAAACCTCTTTAGTATATGGAGAATACGGTAACAATGAAATTTGGTATCGCTGTGTTGGATGGGGATGTTGGGTACAGAAGCTCTGCATTGGAGCGATGACACAAGTGAACTATAAATATATGATTTTTGTGCATAAAATTATCATTTTGTGACCGTTCTATTCAGCTTTGATTTCGTTTGGGATTACCCTCCAACTGTACCGCAATACCCGCAACTTTAATATATTTTTTTATATATAAATATATTTTTTGATAATTTATGATTTTTTTTCAATTAAGTGGATTGCTTCATTTATTCACTTACAATTTTCTTCCTTAGGCTTTTCTTTCTCATCTACGCCAAGCTGCATGATCTTATATGTCAATAGTTTCGGAGTTATTTATTTTCTCCCTTATGTGTTCGAAATTACCCCTCGCTCCCCTGCCTAATAATCTTTTTTTAGTATATTATATAGTTTTTTTACTACTAATGCTGAACTGTTAATATAATATTTGATTCTGTTGCTACGTTAAAAAAGTTATTCCAAATTTTTATGTAGGACTGGGTAACAGTTTTCTCTTCTCTAGTTTCCAAAAATAAAAATGAATACGTCTAAGTATGAGCGTTTTGCCTGCCTGTATATTCACATGTTTGACATTATTTCTAGGATGACAACAATTATTATAAGTAATACATTACAAACACTAATAGATTAACTCCCCCACCTCCCAATTTATATCGTCCACGTAAATTAGACTTGGTACAGCGAATTCAAGAAATAAATTATAAAGAAATTATTTTCGCGGTATGAATTCATGAAATTATGAGGAATAGAGACCTAATGAGTCCCCATCCCGCGCAAGGGTATCGAAGGGGATGTCTTTGATATGACAAACCACCCCAAGAAATAATGTCAAACATATATGAATATGCATTAGCAAAATCCTCATACTTTGACATATTCATATTTATTTTTGAAACTAGAAAAGTGAACTTTGTGGGAAAACGGTTACCGACATAAAAAATTGTAATAAACTTTTTTCTATAGAGTGTATAGCAATATTTTTTATATTTATATTAAATAAATTATATAAATAAATAAATAAATTGAATTAAATAAAATAATTATATTAATCTTTTTTTCTAATGCCAATGGTTATTTAGATAAATTGGAAAAAGTGTTTCCGATGGCGCCATTTTATTTTTCGTGTACTGCATTCAAACGCATGATTTTCAAGAGTGACAATGTCGACATTATGTTTCTTCAACGTCAAACATAGTGATTGGAACTACTACCACACTTGCACCACCAAAGATCGCAAATGTACATTTGATAACGGGACTATCCTTCTTACACCATATTAAGTGACAAATAGGGTGTCTTAGTAAAGGGAACAAATTAATTAAGGGCAGGCAAATTAATAGGACCTATAAGATTTTGTGACTCGTAAGGAGCATTTCTGGTTATTATTTAAATATACCGTATATAATAATTATCATCATACAGTTGTAAAATATTGAAAATGGTATATCACATTATTCATAAATAAATGGGGATTCAATTCAAAATGCAATGCAATGCAAAATTTCACAAGTTGCAATTCGGAAAGCACTGATTCAAGGAGTAGCCGAAAGGAACCTATCTATGCAGGGTGTTTGCTAATATAATACTTAAGGAATGTGAAAATAAGGTGATTTAAGTCAACTTACTGTAATGTAACCAACCCGGGTCGGTTAAACATAATAATCAGAGGAACACATGGCCGGGGTACGTGATCGTCAAAAGGAGAAATACTTACCCTACGTTGTATTTAATTTAAAATTAATCCTTCCGAGATGCACTGGTTACTAACGAAAAGCGGGAGTTTTGAGTTGAAAAAAAAAGACTAAGACATTTTAATACACCTACTTATTTATTCAAATAGGCATTCAATGTATGAACAATATAAAATAAGTACATGCCTACTCAGCCTTGAATTCACGAGGGGAAAGAGCACGGCAGAGAAACCCTCGATCTCTATTCAAAAGAATCGCAATCATGCTGTTGGACATTTAGGTGAAAGTAAAATGAAAACTTACAATGTTTCCCATACTTGTGTTTTAACCTACAATCATTCTCAATATACAAAACTGAAGAGTTTGTTGTTAGTTAGCCGACTTTCGTCAGAAGGTACTGAGGTCCCATACGGGAGGCAACCCAGCTAGTAGTTGTAAGGTTTTGGTGCAAAAACGAAGGTCCCATACGGGAGGCAACTAGCGTGTTCGCCCAGGCACGGGGGAAAAGTGATAATAAATTCAACAAGGCACAAACATTCATCATCTCATACAATAAGCGGCAATTAGGTCACTGTTATAAGCAAAACCCACAAGTATGAAAAACCTACTCGTAGTCATGAATGGAACAAAAAGGTCAACAACATTACTTAGATAGAACTGAATAAAACAAAATAAAATAATCTTGAAACAGAAGGAGCTGAACACACTAAATAAACAAGTAAAATGTGTATAGTATCATAATTATTCGTAGTCCAAAAACAAAACATAATACGGACAATTTTAATAAAATGATGGCGGTAATTCTCGAGATAACAAATTTAATAATAAACATTACAAATTGAGTGTATTTACTAACCTGGGAAATTTGACGTCAAACACTAGTCACTTACACACACCAGAGACCAACTACCCCATATGCAAACCCTCGTCTCCACTTGTTAATTAAAAATCGGTATCTCCTCTTTAAACAAAACAGAGGTCACGATATCGCAGTTTTCTTAACTAAATAGGGGATAGGGTCCATTTCATTACCTTAGTACAATTTTGCTTGCTTAAGGAGTTTAAAAAAATGATATGACTTTGTGTTGTCTTAATTTAATCATTGTGCTAGTGTTTCTATTAATTGTGCTAACATTGTTCGCCGTATTCAAAAAAATCAGAACTCCTATTTTCGTCTTATTTATGGCATTAGGAGATGCCACCGGATGTCTCACAAACTTACAGATATTAGATGCCTAAGTAGGCTGTATAATAGGCGACAGCTTCACATAACATACTTATTTTTTCAATATGGAAATTTAAATCACCACCTTATTTATAAGATTAATTGAAATTTAAGACGGATGTACATAATATAAATATTAGCAGAAAAAATATGCTTACCATTCCTGAACACCGCAAAGAAATTTATAAAAGATCTTTTTCCAATAATATTTCAAATTGCATTGATAAAATCGGCATAAATTTCAATTCATCTCATAATTCTGTCAAAATCAGAGAAAATTCTATCAGAGTCAAAATCTTCCTTTTTATATCATTAATAATAATTTATATATTTAATTTTGTTTTGTTTAATTCTTTTTTCCCCTTATTTTCTACACTACTTAAACTTTGTCTCATTTGCATTTTTTTCTGTCATTATGAAAAAGGTTTATGCCTATTAGTGGGTATCGGTAGAAGAACAGAATCTGTTACTCTCAGAATTCTAAATCTTTACCATTTATTTACTGTAAGTAAGTAATGTTTGTAAAAATGTATGGTAAATAATAAATGTGTTATTATTATTAAAATAACACCTTACCTTCTAAACCAGAATTGGTAAAGCCTCCCATTATAGAACCACATAATCATCGTGCCTCGGTGCTGTAAAATTTAAGAAAAAAAGTTATATCCAGGGTGTTTACTACTAAAGAGTGGGCAATACTGAAGTAATAGCTTCCTTGGGCGAACATAATGTGATTTAACTCAACTTACCTTAGTACTATGTTGCTTCCTTAGGAAGTTATAGTCTCCAGAATATTTTTTTTTTTTGTTTATTTATATTTTATTTTATTTATCTGAACCAAAATTATTAGTGTCTATAGAACCACATAATCACCGTGATGTAAAATTTAGGAAAAAAATGTTATGTACATGGTGTTTGCTAAAGAAAGGGGCCACACTGAAGTAATAGCTTCGTTGGACGAACATGATGTGATTTGAAGTAAACTTACCTTAGAACAATTCTGCTTCCTTAAGGGAGTTATAGGCCCCAGAATATTTTTTGAGTTTAATTATTTTACGATAACTGATTTTACGATAACTGAAAATTATATAAAAATAAACATTTGTTCTTTTTGTGTTATAAATACGAATATCTGCTTGTTCTTGCGATAAATGTACAGGGCGTTCTGATATTTTTGAAAAAGATCAGTTATTTTAAAACAGTAATCGATTTGCTTTAAAAAAAGGTGTACCTACTTGTTGCAGGTCACTAAAATCTTTGACTAAAATGCATCATTTTAGAGAAAATAATATTGTCTCGTCGAAATGCACTTCTAAAATTCATACTCTTATATGCAATAATGCATTTTTTCAAAAGTAATTGATCAAGTTAGTTCAAAAAGTTTATAGACGTTCTCATGAATTAAGATCCATCTTCCTGCTCAAAACTATACAATTTCAAAAATAAGCAGCAAAGAATACAAGTCAATAGAAGTTTTAAACAGTTTTTCCAAAGCGTTATTTACGTTATGATCGAGATTTGATCAGCTGGTATAGAGCACTTCTCAGATAAGAAGTCCATTTAACATAATACACCGAAGTTCTTCGTTTCCGAGATAAAAAAAAGAATAAAAGATAAAGACAATTTTTCACCACTTACTAACGTTAAACTCTAACGTTAGTAAGAAACTACTCTAACGTTAGATTTGAAATTTGTAGTTTTTTAGTTAAAAGTGTATTTTATTTAAATGGTACTATCTTTTTGTCAATAAGACACATTTATCTCAATATCCAGTTGTGTAGAAACTGAGATGGTCAAACCATTTTATGTCTAAAATTTTACGTCAATGAGGTTTTTAAAAAAAAATAATCATTATTATTTTTATTATTAAGATTATTAAGTTTGAAAATACCATTTACATTATAAAATCAAAAGATTTTATGTATAGATTTATAAATGGCAACATCTGCAACGAGTGAATTTCGAAGACAATTTCCAAATAGGAGGCAACCGTATACAAGCGTTTTTCTGACAACTCATCAACGGTTTGTTACTGATGGGCTTACAAGATAATAAAACAAGGGTATGATCGACATAGTAATAATAATGTGAGAGGTCGAAGAATCTGTAGTGAATTTGATGGAGATGCCACAACCAGTCTTAGAAGAGTTTTAAGAACACTACGAATTTCCAGAAACACGATATTGGAGGACATTGACAATCGATATACCTATCATCTGCAACATGTGCAGGCTTTACCTCCAGGGGATGGCGAACGTCGTGCGAACTATTACCAGTGGATTCTGAATTCAATTGAAGGTGACCCAATCTACTTGAAAAAAATATTGTGGTATGGTGAGTGTTTCTTTACTCGAAGAGGCGTGGTGAGTTTTGATAACCAGCATGTTCCTCACGCGACTAGACAGAGGAATTGTTTATCTTTAAGCTTTAGCACCCTCTATCGAAATCCCCCTATCGAAAACTTTCGTACCCCCTATAAACCGAAATCTAAAAACTCTTCGGCACATATTGGATAAAACTATTTACCTTAAAATGAGATCATCTGTTTATACGTGAAGTTCTGCTAATATACACTGGGACTTACATTGTTATATTTCATTTTATATACTTAAAAGAGCAACCACATTTTGTACCTTCCTAGTAACGGTTTAGTCCATAGTAGAGTCAAATCTCCATTCCATGGGGTCAAGTCATGATAATGTCAAGTCCGGCTCTGGGCCCGATGGAGTTTGGCACCGGAAAGCAAAACCCGGTACTAGGGCGGGTGTGTCAAGGTAATTGGAACATTGACTTTCATTTGTTTAAACCTTCACGGCTCTGTTACTTTATTTTGCTCCCGTTGATTGTCCATTTCGTACGGGTTGTGTTTGATTCTTATCACCAGGTGCAAATTCTTCTCTTGTGTTTCGACATCGCCCCGACAAGAATAAAAAAATAGCGATAGGAATCATAACTAAATGGCGGCAAAAACGTGTCACCTGGAGTTTCCTAAATTATTTTCCTGTCTGATTTGCATAATATGTCGACTTACATGGTCAAATTCCAGATGTGTGGGAGTAGCTGTTGATAAACATTTCGGAATGTCTGGCGGTCTGAAAAGGAAAAACAAAGTTATAGAATATGTGATATACCAATTAATTAATTTTGGAGGCTGACATTGATTTAAAACTGGTGATAAATTATTATAAAATGTGCAAATTCTATAGCAGATTCGTGTATAATATTATGTATAAAATAAAGTATGAAGCATTGGTCGACGATTATTAATTTATTTGACTATTTTATATTTATTATTTTTTCATTGTTTCAATTTTAGAATTTTCCAGATTTTGACATTTTGGATTTTTTTTTACTAGCCTGGCACTGCCAGTAATCCGGCACATAAAAACATAAAATATTATTATTATGGAGCCAGCCATTAATATTCCCCAATTCGTTTTTCAATAATCCGGTGTTTTCTGTCGTAATCCAATCATTACTTGCAACAGAAGACGTCGAATTAGTGAGATTTTACTATATTTAGATATAAATGTGTGTCAGTTTAGACAACTTAATAATATTTAAGCCTAAGGGGGGGGGAGGGGCAGGAAAAATGGTCCCTGCGAGGAAAATGATCCCATGAGATTTTGTAGCCATTATAAGAGATATACCTATGTCGAATATTATTGAAAACTAGTAACACCGCTCTTGCAAGACCCTGTTAGTATATACTCTGAACGCGTAGATAAAGGATGTGCTTTTACCCTACGAATGTTTTGTTACGCTTTAATCTAAGGTTAAGTTGCATCGGCCAAAAATTTTATTTGCAAATAATTAGCGTGTAATTTGCAAATAATAAGGAACGAAGTTCCAGCAACTTCGTTCCTTTAAAGATGGACACAGTTAAACCATACATCAGATTTAACTAATCGTGAGGTTCGGTGTTTGACTTTTCAACTAGCAGAGATAAATAAAATAAATCGTCTATTTTCAAAAATTAATCAGGCAGCAGAAAAATATTGGCAGCATTAAAATTTTCGCTAAAGACTTACGGAAGGAAGAAACAAACACAATTTTCCTGCTCGTAGAATCTTCAACGTAGATGATCGTCAGTGTACGGCCCCTGGAAACAAGTCAAAAGCCATGGCTCTGAGAGATCGCAAATAGGTCGCACGGGTAACATCTGCTGATCGTGGTTGCACAACCGCTGTGATTTGTATGGGAGCTGGTGGAAATTTTATACCTCCATTAATAATATTCTGCCGTAAAAGAATGAAAGAGGAAGGATAGATGATGCGCCTCTCGGATCTATTTTCACATGTAACGAATCTGGATTAATGAAATTAGAAGTCTTTGACTGATAGTTCGAGCATTTCTTGCACCACAGAAGACCATCTGAGGATGATCCCGTCTTGTTGATATTAGGCGGTCATTCGTCACACATAAAAAACTTGATGTAATTATAAAAGCAAGACAGAACAACGTTACTCTATTATGCTTACCACCACATACATCTCTGCCTCTACTCAGAAACTGCAGCCTCTAGATGTTGTAGTAATGTATCCTCATTAGAGAGCTAGCCTAGCATCATCCTGGTCGTACCTTAATAGTTTTTTAAATGAGTAGAATCTTTTGTGAGGCCTATCTAAAGGCTTGTACTCCAGAGAATGCATTAAAGGGATTTAGAAAATGTGGTGTAAGTTCTATCGGGGATCTTTTCGGCCATATTGATTTCTCTTCAGCTGAAATTTCTGACAAAGCAAGTCGAAAACACTACAGTAAATGTGCCTAAAGAAAATTCATAACGTATTCAAACTGATTCCAACGGTAATATTGATAATAATGATACTCCTCAAGTTGAAGTTAAAAGCCAAATGCAGCGCATATTGAAACATATCTTGAATCCATAGCTTTAGGCCATATATGGGCAACCCCCGGCCCCCCGGGCCGAATCCGGCCCTCCAACAGATTCAAACCCGCCCTCGAGAGATTCAGAAAATTCAAGTAACGATATCAATTCAAATCGATAATTAATATTATTAAGTGTACGCACTGGAACATCACAGATTAAGTCAGAAATAGTCGCTAGAAAGAGACAAACAGATAAATCTTCGGGAAGCCGCTCATGCACTTGAAGCACTCTCGTACGATCGAGAGTATTCTAATTGCTTATTGGGGGAATATATAAACCGCTCAGCGCGCCTGTCATCTCATTACTTCTTAACAACTGATAAAGTTCTCATCGCATATTCGCGTATGGTCACGAGTACGACGCGGGAAATATTCAAACAGATTCTATCAACTTGTCTGGTTTAGGAACGAGGAAAGTGCAAAGTACTTTTGAGCAATATAGTTTGCAATGGTGTAAATTAGTTGGAGTGTGCACAGATGCGCAAGGAAAGATCAACCGCTATGAATGTGCAACAATGTGATTAAATAATTCTGCGTTGCATTATTCATCAACAAAATGTATGCTCTTAGTCTATTCGACTGAAGAATGTTATGGATACGGTAGTAAATACCATTAAATTCATTAAATCCCGCGGTCTTAAGCATCGCCAGTTTAAAGGATTTTTGGATGAACTCTCTACAGAGCACGGAAATGTGACATATTATAACGCAGTAAGGTGCAAAGCAAAGGTAAAATGCTAAAAAGGTTTTATGACCTAAGAAAATAAATAGCTGATATTATGAAAATTAAAGAGAAAACATTGCCTCAAATTTGTGATCCAACTTGGCTTTGTGACTTGGCATTCCTGTTAGACATCACAGGACACTTAAACGACCTGAACTTGAACCTTCAAAAACAAGGGCAATTGGTAAATCAGCTGTTCAGTCATCTTAAAGCTTTTCAAAACAAAATTCTCTTGTCGGAAAGACAAATGAAAAGTAAAAACTCACGGAAAAAGTCACGAAAACATTGAATACGGTTGCTATGCTGATGAACTGGAACTACTGTCAAAGCAATTCACTGATCGATTTTCCGATTTTAAAAATATTGATAGTACTTTCAATATTTTTACAAATCCTTGTAAGTGTAATGTGGCAGAGGGTCCGCTTCACCTAAAAATGGAGTTGCTCGAGCTTCAAGAAGACTCATATTTGAAGTCTCAATTTGATGATGTGGAACTAATTTTAATTTTACAGAACATACATTTCCGAAGAAAAGTATCCACATCTGAGTTTTCGCACAAAAAATAATTTGCACATTCGGAAGCGCGTATAAATATAAGCAGCTTTTTTCAATTATGAAAATTATTAAAAATATGGATCGTACTCGGATTACAGATGTTAATTTAGATTTTTTTTAGATTTTGCTAAAAAAAAGTGTCTTGTGGTTGCACGTTTGCCACGGAAAAGGTGATTGCAGAAAATTTCAAATTACTTGTTCGATATTTTGCAAAGAATGTATGGGGATAAATTGTGATAATGTGCAAGTAGCTGATATTGCGGAAGACGATTTTATCGAAGATATAGATGATGATATTGATACTGTTTGAAAATGTTATTGAACATACATTAGTTTGAATAGTTTTATTGAATAGTTTAGAATGTTTTTATTGAGTAAGGTAATATTTTTTTCAACAAAATGAGAAAGAAAACAATATCTGTATAAGTGCTAAAAAAATCGAAAAAATGAGCTATGGTCGAGTGGCCATATTTCGGTCAATATTTAATCCAAAAAATTTTTCGACCAAGCATTTTAAAGGGAATTTTGACTACTTTTTTTACGAAGCAATTGCAAAAAAGCAAAATTTTCCAAAAAATCGAAATTTTGGCCTTAACCTTTTTTTTATTATTTTTCAAATAATTTTAATAAGATAGGAAATTCAGTTCTATACAAAAAGTTTCATATAAAGTATATCGAAATTTTGCTTCGTTTGCGAGATATATGGAAAAAACCGAAGAGGGTGCATTTTCACCCCTATTTCCAATTTGCACCCTCTAATTTATTAGCACTCCGCGGTTTTTTCTACATTAGTAACCCATTGGCCGATTCCTGCAATAAAAACCCGTGAACTTTTTAGTTCCTTTCTATATGACATAATCAATTGCCTACTTGAACATCTACAAGTATCAACGACACCAATGGCAGTATTAATGCCATTTCTCAAGACCTTAGTGACAGTGAACCCAATGTATCAGCAGCACCAGCAGTTCATATACCTGTCTCCAGTAGTGCTCTTAATTCTTTATCGACCTTCAGGCAAAATTTTAAGTGAAATATAACATCAGTGAGATAAAGACATTCGTCCAATTCCCAAAAAACATTACCAACAAACTAATATGGGAAGAAAAAGGTCTTTATAAAACGTTTCTAGAGGAAGAAAAAAAGAAGAAGAATGAGGAAAGGTCAGGTTAGAGAGAAAAGCGAATAGTCAAAATAGCCAATCAAGTGAAACGATTACTAAGAAGAAATGAACTTGTAAACTAAGAGAAAATGAAGTTGTAAACTAAAAGCAAAGCAGATTAAAAAGAAGATACTTCAAGCGACAAAGGTGACGATGATATTAAGTAAATTATTTGCGTGGAGACGTATCCAAGTTATCGTGCGTATATTTCTTTTTGTCACAATTATAGGCCTTTATGGACTGAGACTTTATTAGCAAAGAATATTCCTACACCAATACCTGTGGAAAATATTTTGTTTTGCTATTTTTATTATTTATTTAATATTGTAGTTCTAGTTATATGAATGTTCTACTTTTTTAAGTTCATCGAGATCATTATTCAATATAATTGATCGAATAAAAATTGATGATAATAAAGTATTACTATTGAAAACTTTATGTTATTTACTTACCCTGATATAATTATGATCTTATAATTCAAACCGGGATCGTTTTGCCCCTTCGAGGAAATCATTTTGCCCTACCTAGTGATACAACATGATTCTCTGGTAATGTTTTAGAATAATATTTGTAATTCAACTTATAATGGTAATACAATTTAGGGAGACCTATGCAATAATACAAAAGGGTGGGATAAACCTTTCACATATTTCCAGACATCTACAGACTCATCCTTCCTCGGCTACTCTAATTCAAATCTTAGGGGGATCATTTTTCCTGGACTTGCCCTACTTTCACTAAACGGCTTTCAGCATGGAATACATACTCCACAGCGTTGAAGAATTATATTTCTTGCTCGCTCCTACAATATAAACTAGAGTTACATCTCCTGCAACTATTCCAATTTGTTTAAAGCAGCACCAAATTTTAAATATGTGGTTTTCCTTTTCGTATCGCTTCTTTGACTCATGCGGCAAGAATCTAAAATCTGAAAATTCTAAAAGAATCGTCTTATTTTTTACCTCAAATATTTTTCAGTTATCACTAACTTTATTGGCTTTGTTCATATTAGTACAATATTCATAATTTAATGTTTTAATAAACGATTTTAGAAAAACAGTATACCTACATAAGGCATCAAGAAAGTATTATGCTTCAAACCCTCCTCGTCTTGCAAAAGATAACTTTCATGACTTGTATTTAACCATTTTCATTTAACAATTGCGGCCGTAATTTTCCCTTAGCATATGACATAAGTAGCTACAAATAAAGAAGCTTCTATCGTCATCAACAAAACAAGCAATTAGCGTCAATAACATTCACACGCAAAACTGAATTTGATGGACTAGCGCGACGCATTGTAATGCTTCAAAGAACCGCATCGGTTCAGCGAACTGCAACGACAAATTTGTATACTTATAGAGAGCTTAGATATCCCTTTTAAGATTAGTTGCAATCATCAGCAGATGACACCTGCTTGTTTTCCAAAAGCTTACACGCAGTTTTCCATATTTAGTATTCGTGGTAACTTTTCGTAAAATAATTATTAATTCACGTGAACCGTGAAAACTTAACCTACCTGTCAAGTGTGATGAATTTTGCTTAAGGCAAAATAATTGATACAAATATTTTCTGCCGCCGCGCCGCGCCGGTCGCTAAGTACAAGAAATAGTCTGGTTTTTCCATATGGGACACTCCTAAGTGATACCGGATACGATGATTTGGGAGCAACACTGAACTTCGACAATTTTTTTGTAGTTCAACCAAATTTAATAATTAATTCCCCGTGGCCCAACCGGTTCAATAGGTGTCGACGCTTCGTTTTTGTGGTTCAGGTTCTGTGTCTTAGATGTTGCAGATAAGATCTCATGTAAGTCTTACTACTGCATTAATTAATATATTACATGGTTATTGCTCAGATCATAGAGCTGATTTTAGATTATCATTCGTGCATCTATTCATGTTGAGCTGAGGTGTTAGACATAAAATTAATATACAGTGGGAATTTTATATTTAAAGCAGGAATCCAAAATATACATAACTTTGCAGATCTTCCTATGAACACTTTTTCATCATTTATATATCTAGTCTATACCGTTAGTCTATTTCTTCGATTGTATCATCATCATCATCATCACCATTATCATTATCATCATCATCATCAGCAGTTAATGTTTTTCTAATAGTAGGGATTTCTATTTGCCTAACATTTTACCTACATTGATATGGTTCGATATTTTTAATTTTATTAATATATTATTTCTTATTATTTATAGAGCCCTTGCTTTGGATTTGCCAAATTGTGATATTTTATAAGAGATATAATATTTAATTTGAATATGTAGATATTTTGTATTAAAGTAAGATAATTGTTATATGGATAGAATACAGTATAGAAAAAGATATTGATAAAAATCTGACTTGAAGATACTTACTTTGTAATGCTTACATTCTTGTAGATTCTTTATTGAATGGGCGGCAGTTCACGATAAACAATTTTGATTTATATTTCTATGAATGGACATCAATTTTATAAGTATGTATATAGATAAGATACAAAATTATGGTTTTCTTATTTTGAATTTTAAATGATGTAAACACTTTACCTCAAAATAGACTTATTGGTTTAAAATGGTAGGATTTGTACCTAAGATTGTGACGCAAACAAGAAGATTTATATTAGTTGATAAAGTTATAACTCTTCAAAGAATATATTGTTAATATGTGACAAAATTTTATTGATATTGAATTTATTTTGAAAACATGATGCAAACAAACAACAAATGTTATCTCGTTATACTTTGCAATTGTATGCTACAGCAAAGTGTTTAACGCCACCCATGCCTAAAAGCGCAATAGTGCTATAGCTATAGGTACATATTAAGGCATTTAAAACACGAAATAGCTGAAAACCTAGCCATCTAGAATATAAACAATATGGATCAGTTATCTATAATCCTGAATAGAATATCGAAAGAAATACTAGTAATAGATACGCTAATAGTCAAGGATAATAATGGTAATAATAATGTCCAAGAAAGACAAAATTTAAAAAGAAATTTTAATAGAAATCAAAATAACAACTATAACGAAAATAGAAATAATCGATTTTATAATAACAGGCAAAATATCTGGAATAATGATTAAAATGTAGCAAAAGCAATAACAGTCATAAGAGATATCGAGGGAATAATAATAATTTTAATAAAAACCAAAATTATAATAATTATAATCGTAGATTGTATAATAATAATAGCAACAATAATCAAAATAATGACAATCAGGGTAACAATATACACGAAAATAGGAATATTGCTAACAGTTATAATCATGAAAGAATAAATAATAGAAACCAAAATAGCAATGAAAATGTACGCTATCATAGCAATGATACGGGAACCAACAATAATCGGAGAGTAGACTTTCAAAGAATTGATAGGTCCAGGTCAAATAATATGAATGATAATATAGGTAGCAATAGGAGAACTAGGTCCCTAGTCAGAGAAATCCCAGATGATAACATTTTAACATTTAACATTTTTGGAGAGTTTATCTTGGGATGGTATGATATTACTTGACGTTTCGTTCCCTTTTTGGGGCCCTTTTCAAAAAGTATTTTATTTATGACATATTTGACATAGGCAAAAATGACAGTTTTCATTAATTTTTAAGGTTACTAGACTGTTCGATTAGTATCATAGGGAAGAACAGTCAAGAAACCCTACGAACTTAGGCTATTTTATATTTCAGTATTATTCTAATTTTGGTTATGTTATTGTTATGTAGATGTATATTTATAGTAAGTAGGTATGTACGTACGAATATAAGTTTATATATAGAGATAATGTTCTTTGTTAATTTATTTAATATTTTTATATTAACAAATTGTAGATTGTAGAAAGATGTTCGGTATCTTTCTTGTTATTACATAAAGATACAGAACCATATTCCTTGTCTATTTACACCATTTCGAATATTTTAGTCAATTTAAATTTTTATGTAGTGTGACGTGACGGATCTATAATTATTGTTGTAATTAAAAAGTCAAAGAAGTGTACTCATAGACGATGGAATAGGTGAGTGACTGCTACCATAGCAACCGTATAATTTGGTGCATTGTATAATACCTATCAATCCAATTAAATTATTTAAATTATGGTGTGCTGTGGTTTCTCTTCCCTCTCACCGACATAGCCGGCTCTCAATAACTTTACAGGTACGGTTATATCAAGGAAATAGTACCTACTTATTATTATTATTACTACTACTAATTGGACTTCTAATTAATTCTTAAAAAATTTATTATAAATAATAATTTCATATACCTGGTCTACATTACTAATGCAAGTCTACATTTCAAGGCAATGAAAAATAGCCATTATAAATTGGGAAAACAAGGGTGAATCGCCGCTTCACTTGGTTCACCCCACGAGGCGCGCTATTATGGGGTATGGAGCGTTGGACATTTTTTTCTTGTAAAGGAGGCCTCTGGTGTAGGATAACTTCGGGATGTATGAAACGGTCTAAAATAAAAATCTGAAACACGTCAGTAAGACGTCAACTTGAGGCGCCTAATGTTGTAATTTTCAATTCTTTCGCCCGAAAATAATAATTTATATTATGGCGCTACTAACAGAAAAAGCACCATCTGGTCTCCTACTCAGATACTGCGCTGTGGGATGGCCGATATTTTTCAATTTACGATATTTATAAGTTACTCGTTCTCGTTATATAAAATACCTACTTGTAATAAAATAACGGCTTTTCAAACTTGTAAGAGTTACCTTGTTACTTACTCCGTAAGTTACTGCATTACTTAATGCTCCGAGCGGCGCGCGAAGTATCTGTTTATACTTCTAAGAGAGTTTAAAAAACCCATTATTGCGTTAAACGTGATTCCATTTAAGATTCCATGAAAGTTGGTTCGGTTCAGAAAAGTGAATTGAAACGGAGGCGACCGTATACCTAAGTCAATAATATAGGTAACATGTAAAAGATGTCTATCCACACCTTATACATAAATGCCTAAAGGTATGAAGACAGCAGACATCAAACAAGATTTATTTAGTAGCCGTTTAATATCAACAGAATGAACACAAATTCGATTCATAGTCAAGCAAGCAACAGGAAGAGACTACTTAGGTACTACTCACCATATTAACCGCTTAAATATTCTGTCACGCTATATTTATATTAAGATAAACATTGTCAACTTCATTAGGAACGCCCTTCACTAATTTTTCTACAATTTCGTACCCGCGAATACTTGTCAGAAAATCTTTGAACGCGTTCAATTATAAACTACAGTCCTTAGACGTTTCCGTTTATTTCCCTTCAAATCTTTCTATAATACTATAGATTCTTGGATGGTGCAATAGCCGCGAATACCTATAACAATTTACCAAATAGCTGAGTGTGTGGGTATTGCCTATGACTCTGGCCAATATAAAATCACGTTTCAAAAAGTCAGGAATATTCCCGGTCTACCGCAACATTTTTAGCGACGATGACTTTCTACTAAGCAGCGTTACAGATAGAGAGAACACTACAGAATCATCATCATCATCATCAGAGGCCACTACACCTATAATAAATATTGACGTGAATAACATATTCGAAAAATAATTTAACTCTGGTGATGAACAGGAATCCAAAAAACGAGAAAGTGCAGATGTAATAAATGAAAAACAAAATTTTTATTTCACCTGAAATCTTTCTTGGATATACAAAAGAAAACCCTAGAAAGAAAACTCAAAATAGGTCCAGAAAGTGAAGTAGCAAAATTGTTAGTGATACACCGGAAAAACTGGTAATAGAAGAAATGCACAAAGAAAACAGAGAGAAAGATTAGTCTTAAGAAATCAAGGACGACGAGCTCTGTCTTAGAAATTAAATGATTATGAATAGATGAATGATGAATAGATGAAACTGATGCAGAATCTTTCATATCAGATGCTTCTTCAGACAGGTGGATATAACTCGAGGATATAGAACATGATCCAGAATATTCTGAGAAGCCAAAGGAAGACTCTTATGTGCTAGTTGAATTTAGTAACAAAAAGAAAGTTTTTTATCTAGCAAATGTTTTGGTTATCCTGGAATATAATGACCTGGAATATAAAGTTTCCTTTCGACGTAGGAGTGAAAAGAATATATTTTTTTTATTTTTCTTTCTTGTCCTGACTTTTCATTTATAAGCACTAATGATATAAGGTTTCATTATTAAAAGAGAGGAAAATGAAATCAAATTATAACGATGGTAGATTAAAATGCATATAAAAAGAATAGATGAAGGAGACCCACAGAACTGGTTCCAGAAATATTGGGCTATGGGAAGCTTCAACAAACATATAACGTTTATTGCCGGTTTAATAACGTCCTTTGATACTGTAAAGTAATAGAAATAATAATGGCAATATATTGATGTGATGTATAATGTAAATAGTCAACAACTGTCGTCATTGTCCGAGTAAAAATCAATGTTGCTGTCATCACTACACTCGCTCAAGCTTATAATTAGCAGGTACACTTCACTTTCTATGTCCATATTTAACTGTTTGCAAATAATTATCTTCTATTTTGATCACATGTTGACACCGTTACTTTACTTTGTGAAATTATTTTACATGCAGTTATTTTATAAGTAATTATTTTATATACAGTTATTTTATTAAATTCTTCTTCCGCTAAACTACTGACATCATCTAGATTAAACGTTAAATTTTTGGGGATACGTTGTTTTTAATTGTAACCCAAATTAACATAATTGGGTTTAAATCTGCATGATACGGCGGGAGGTGCAAAAGTGTGACCATGTGCATGTAATATATGAAATTTGTAGCTTACATATGTAGTCAGTTGGGGCCGGGTACACAAACACCCTGTATACGATTCACAATTCTACATTAATACTAAAACACTTGAACAATATTTACAATTATGTGCATTCAACGATTGCTTGACGAAGACTAAATATACAATCATACTATAAATATTCCTTAGTCTACGGTTTTTGTATATTACATCAATCTCTATTAGATAACCCAGGCTGAGTAAGTGGTGTCGGGTAACGCCGCCGTCCGCACATATGGTTCTTTATTACTTTTAATCAATTTATATAATTCAGATTTCAAAGCAGTTGGTTGAGGAGATATTTTTTAACTCTTGCCTTCTTTAACCACTCTCTCAATGGTGCACACAGAAAAAAGAATTAAATTTCTGAAATATTAAACCTAATATATGTTTTCTTTGGCTATGATGAAAAAAATATGTTTATATATTAGATAATAATGGTAAAAATAATAGTTTTTTCTTACTGCAAATTAAGCTCTTTTCAACACGTAAGGATAGGCTTCTTATAAAAAACAAATGCTTCCATCAATTTACACATGGCGCTAACTGATGGGAAGATATTGCATTAAAATCTCGACTCATGCGCGTCTGACTGTCCTTGTAAAACTTATATTGGAACGTGGTTTCACATGAAAGGTTCTAACCATTTTCAAGAACTAAATAGAGCAGTTTCTTATCGGTTTCTAGAAATATATCACCAAGTTCGTAATTACCTATAATAAATACTTACTGATAATATTTATATCCATTCTGACTCTACCTATTTCATTTAAAAAACTAATATTCGCTTTTTTGTTTCAGGTAAGTTTCCCACAATTAATTGGTAGAAAACTACAGCTAAATACATGACGTAATTAAATATGCCCACGTAAGTTCATATATTATGCTATTAATTGCTACTACGAAATTAATTTTAAAAAAATCCTATAACTTTTTTGTAACATGGGCCCTCATGTTCAAAACTTTATCTTCCGTTTTATCCCAGGACACAAGAGAGTTACGTCATAACTAATGAAATTTAATACCAACATTAACTTACGTAATTTTCCTGATCACGCCCATACTTCAGCAATGCACGCGAAGACTGTAGTTGATATATTTTGCGACGTAGTGTTAGGAAAAGTTTTCTAGTCTGAGAAAAAAAATTCCGAGAAAAAAAAATCCTAACTTTCATTTATTGTCAACTCAAATCGATTCTTATCATTATTATAAATATTAACCATAATTTTTTTACAATTGGTAAGGAAAGCCCTGCGCATGTATTTATCGTAGAGGCCAAGTTTGTACTTATATTTATCACTTTTTGACCCAATATTTTTGAGCCTACTTCAAGTTTTTGTTGAACGGAATCCTCTATCCTGCATCCGATGTAATTTAAGGTGATATTATATATTATTATATGAATCAAATATTTTATATCAGACAGTACTTGTTTTCGTTTAATAAATCTATTCCGAGTACTTAATTACCTACCTTTAGTTGTATAACGAATTTATATTTACAATTACCATACTATCACCATAATTACATATTAACATAATCACGGCGTGAAAAACATTGCATTAATTTTATCATTAGGCTTCTGATTTCTCATTTAGGTTCTTAAAACGCCCACACAACAAATGGTACGAAAATTATAGTAAGACAAGGGATTAAAATACAAAAATATATACTCCACGAAATTAACGCATAACAACAAATTGCTTCTATATAAATTTCTTCTAGACTTCTTTTTCATGTAGTGCAGCGGATTAGCTAAGCTATTATGCACGTTTTGATAAAAGCACCAGATTTGACACAGAGGTAGACCAACGTAACGTACAATTTTGGATCTGGAGCTATCCAACTGCCCGTGGCGGCCATTTTTCAATGAAAACTAAGCTTTCCATCCAAAACTATCGGACGGCGATGGCATCCGGTTTGGTGTAAAGAGCGATCTTATCACTTGTGCAGGAGACCTCAGTCAGCCTGAGGTTCCTCCAACAAGCTGTATTGTCCTAGATGGCGCAGTTGCTGAAGCCTATTACGGCAAAAACCTACTACGAATATGCCCTGCAAGTTTTTGTGCCCCACATACTCATAAAATTTCTTCAATCCGCGCGAGTGGACCTGATGTGGGACCGCGACATTGCAAACTCGTTGAACGGTACAGCAAGAGCCAAGGGGGGAAAAGGGGTGAGAAGACAAGTGGTGGGTGTTAACTATATACCCGGAAACTCGTCCAGCTTCCTCAGAGTCGACGAAAACAAGACAGAGCTGTTCATCTTCCTCTCTGACGTCCTCTACGACTCATTCCAGCTTGCAGACAAGGAGCTGCTCATCACTAAAAGAGATATCTTGTGAAAGCCACCGCTTGTTCGCAAAATTACTTCAGCACTGGCTCCTTGCAAACCACGAGAAGGCCGACACTCGCATTATGTTGCATGCCGTACACGCTCACAATGCCCACAAGAAGATCCTCATCTGCACAGTTGACACTGATGTTGTTGTCCTCGTACTAGCTCTGGCATGCACCTTGAATAAGGAAACTGAAGTGTGGATGTCCTTCGACTCGGGGAAAACGTTCCGCTTCTTGGCAGTCCATGAGATTGCTCGGGCTCTGAGTCCTGAAGAAGGTCAGGAACTACCGATGTTTCATGCTTTGATGGGCTGCGACATCAATATCGACAAGCCACGTCGTAAACTGTTTGCAAAGAAAAGCAACGTCCAGCTGATCCCACCGACCAAAGCAGCCCTGGAGCAGTACGTCCGTAGAGCACTATACCAGGGTGGACATGTCTGGAGTCAGGCTCTGGTTCCTGCACTAACTCTATACACCATAATCAATTGACTGGGGTTGGATCAAGACCAGCGGCGTATATGAACCTCTCTGGACAACGCTACCCGAAGCATCCCAGATCTGCAGGGAGCTCGTCTCTTCCAAATTCAAAGACTGTACTTATGAAAAAGTGCAAGTGCAAGGCCATACGGTGATCACACCACGGTGTGTGGTGTGACCACCGTCAGTATTTTATTAGTTTAGTTTCAATGCCCATTTGAAAAACTAAGATTGCAAGCTCTGGAAATATGAACTGACAAATCCATGTAGGTTACTGATAATTTTTACATTGACAGTGCAGCCCGAATCCCAGATTTAAATCTGATTAGGTATCTGTGACCTGTGACACCATTGGCAGGCATTATAAGAGGAACACGTCATAGGCAACATAATTACGTAAGTCGTTGATGACGTTGATTGAAATACATCCCTTCGGTTAACGCGTATATGAAGTGGGACCTGACATGGAGAAAGAATCTGGGAATAGAAGAGAATCAAACGAAAAATTCCTTCAGCCAAAGGCCAAAGTCATATATAGTCAAGTATAGTATGATAGTTGCCAGAAAAATGTGACGTTTAGTTTGCAAAATGTAGCCAATAATACTTGTGATGAATTTTTCGAGTAATTCATTGTCCAGGAATGGAGGCGTGAACACGCGCAACTTGTTGATATCCCGCCTTGAAACAGTATTGGCTTCCTTGACTTTATATCTAGCAGATTTCCTTTTTAAAAAGGCTACTAATTTAGGAATTTAAGGCGATATTGTCTTTAATATTTGAAGTATGGATCGTTAATGCTTTACATGCTCCGTGATGTCAAATGCTTCAAATTGGCGCAGCTTTTGAAAAAAGTAAACTAGGACCACTGCTTCTCATTGTTTATTATTTGCTTAGTCTCCATCTAACATTTAAATACGTGGTACTCTTCCATATTTCCACGAGACTTTAACGGTAATAGATTTAATTAAACCAGGTTCGCTTCTTCCGGAATATCTTGAGGAATTTCTTTTTCATAATTGCAGTGCATTAATATATTTTGTAATAAGTTTGTATATTTTATACCCATGCATAAAATTCAACTTAAGCAACGTTCCTTGTTGGTAGGGGTGTCACAGGTTTTGATTTGGACTTTGGACGGACCCTGCTGAAATAGGGCTTCAATGAAAGATCTTATCGTATATAGTAGTAGCTATTAACAATTACAATGAGTGAGATACGCGTCATGGTTTTTATTGCAAAATATTTTTGAAAACGGTACTTTTTTCACTTTTGCCTCAATAATGGAAAAATTAATGGTTTTAGAGAAAAAAGTTTCAAACAAAAGTTGTTCAGATGATAATTTTACGTAAGGATTAAGCATTTAAATAAAAAAAACCTTTTTTTTGGCTGCGATATGTATAGTGCCAAAGTAAAAAATGCGAAAAATAAAAATACGATAAAATACAGGAAAAAAAAATCTGAATTCGTTGAAATTGGAGTACTACATAGCCAATTATTAGGATGCTTAACAAAATGCGCTGCGTCCGATTGAAAAATTTTAATATGACGACCTATTGCAACATTGTTAAATTGATTACAGTATGCCAGTCTTCAGATTTTTTCATAAACAAATTAAATTTTTATTAACGTAACTAAGGACCGTAATTTTAACTGGATTTAAAAGAAAAGTGTTTACTGTAAGGCCAATAATAGCCGAGATACGAAACATTAATTTTTTAACGCGTAGCAGCCGTTCTACTTAACTTATACATTAGAAACGAACATTGGTATTAATTACAAAGCTTAAGCTATACACTGAATTTTTTTCCTAGCGAAAAAGCAATTTTTCGTGAAGAAATCGTTGTTCAATGTAGGGCGTAAACGTGCGAAAACCACGCGGTCGGTCAGCTACCTCAGTCAGCCGACAGTGCTGCTTACTTTACGCTCAATCAAACTTATATCCTACAATTTTGCATTCTAACATGATAATACGCAGTTTACGGTTATTTTTAGTGTTTTACCGTTGTATAACGTTGTTCTGTTGAATACATATCACCCGGTTATATATGAACATTATAATTAAACCTGCGACCACGAGGTCGTTCAGCGTTCAGTGTCGTTCATTACTGAATACACTAAATCATCTTCTTCCTGCTGTATATTTTCTATAGGCTTTGAAATTTTTTTGAAACTTTGATTTTTAACAATATTTACTTATTCAAAATATTATGATATTTTGACATTTGTTTTTAAATTGTCATGTACAGGAAAATATAATATTTATGCAAGACACTGAAAGGTCGTAGAAAATATGGTATGGATTACTCATTGGCCATTTCCTCCCTTTGGCCATTGGCCATTGGCCATTTCCTCCCAAAGTGCTATTTCCTCCCTTAGATTTTATTATGGATATTTAATAACTATCCGCGGGACGAAACGATGGATTTTGCTCCCTTCTAATACATTCTGTGAGAGGTAAGGTGGAAACAAAACAAATCCCTTGACGCTACGGTCCTGCCAACGCAACAGTACAGCTTCCAGTCACAGCAGTGAATGAGTAGCGTGCTTCCTGCTGTTATAGTAGAACTTGGTATCCGTTTTTAATACGATTACCACCGTTAAAGGTACAATAGTCTATAATATGGCATCGTTTAACCTCATTAAAATTTAAATTGCTTTATAGCATCCATCGTACAAAACAAAATGAGTTTGTATTTAACCTTGAGATGTAGGCCTACCTTGCAATAGTTTTCGACCGGCCTCGCTTTTAGTGGGTGACCGCAAAATTTGTTGTTGTGGTCCTATACGGAGGCGTTTAATATGAGTAGGCATCTTCAAATTCATTTTAAACACTTTATTTAATATTTAATCATTATATTAATGTCTAATAGAATTTTTTCTTATAATTTTATAATCACGCTGACATATTGTATTATCATTGTTTTTGTTTATCTAGAGTTTTATAAGAATTAAAATCGTTTAGGTATTTTTTTTTTAAATTTATCGTCAAGTTTACAGTTATATGCAACGACCATTTAATGATGGCTATTAAGACATGAGCATGATAATTATAACATCAGCCGTAGGCAGATGTCATAATGAATGCGAGTGTCTTAATAGTCATTAAATGTGAGTTGAATACACTATTTTTTCTATGACCAGTCATAATAAAACATACAAAAATCAAAACTTTATTTCTAAAATTTGTTAATTATCAAATTGCAATTTGGGAAATGTTATGGAAACTATAAATGGAACACAGAAATATCAGAATATCAAAGTTTAACAAATAAGAGTTATATTTTTATTTATTGTTACATTTTGGATGGTATGGTACACTTATTAAAATGTATCTGTGGCGCTACTGGCAGTTTTGTTACAATATTGGTGACCGACATTGTTGATGCTGATGGAGTAATATTTATTAAATTGTCGCTTTCATTGTATGCAATCGAATTCAAAATTTTATTGGCAACGTTGACATTATTTTGAGTCGATTCGTCAATATAGTTTTCGGCCAATGATATGGATTTCCATCCACCGTGGCGTTTTAATGAAATTGTATCACCACCAGCATCAATCAAAATTGTAGCAGAAATAAGGTAATAATGTTCATCATAATATATATTTTTCCTTTCTAATACTTCTATTAAATAATTCACTTGTTTTATTAAATACACGTTTTTACTTTAACTATAGTCATTTACAAATTATTAAATAATCAGTTTTGACATCACAATAAACGTTGTTTTTATTTTACAATATATGTGGTTTCCTCTAGAGCAGGTTCTTCATTATTTTTTTCATTTTCTTTTACGAACACCGTCACGTTTCTGCTCTAGCTTTACATTTATGCGTTCGGCGCTGTAACGACTTCTATCTATATTCAGTGAAACATTTCTATATCGTCAAATTGCGCCCGCTTTATTCTAGTACCGGTTTCCTACGAAATAGGGATGTGCAATTTTTAGTGTTGAAAGCACTTATAGGGAGAGAATTCTAGTTCGAGGATTCCACCGTCACGAAAGCGTAATATTCGAGCGACACGCTGGGAGTCTTGTATGATACGATGTGGGTGTTTATAATTCTAACACGTTGAATAAACTTACTTGTGACAGCTGATGATTACCATGTCTCCTATGTCAAGTTTCATATTTTTCATAAATATTTGTTCTCTTTTATTGTATAAATAAGTTGCATTTATTACGTTACACATTTAAAAGTTGTGGTAACATGTTTATATACCGGGTGACACAGGAGACATGTAACGCTCTGTAACTTTACTATTTAAAAAGATAAAATTTTCAACTTTGGGAAAGTTGTATATTACATAATTGTCAAACATTTTCTTAAACTTCCGGTTTAAGCGGAAGTGACGCAAACTTTGTTATTTTAAATGGTACCCTGTATATTTTTATGGCCCATCTGATTCGTCTTTAAATTCTCTTTTCAACCATGTATCGCACCATGGCATTTGTTTTTAAACTGACAGTTAATAATCATTTTATTGTATTAAGCATAGGTGGCCATGATATGAACCTTGGCAGATATTGATGCTTAGTGTGCCGTGATATCGAAAGACTTCTGGTACGCAACTTTGTGTCTCATATTTTTTTGGGCATAATCAGTAGCTGAACAGACTATCAGCTGAACAGACATTCGCCATAGATTAATAGCATATCTACTTTTTCATTTCTTGAATACATGATAAAAATACTATTTAAAACGCGCTAACTTAGGTATAATTTAACAATAAATACTTAAATCGTTCTCAAGTAAACAATTCTTAATTGTCAAACCAAAATGACGCGTCTTTTTTCATTTTATTTTGTTTCCATGGCCTGCCTAACTAAATATTTTTGTTACAGTAGGTAGTAACAATGTTCATTACTATGCAAGAATTATCGATACTAAGTTAGTCTGTAATATGGCCATAATCTAATCAAGATATGCAAGTAAGACGTTTTCTGAGAAGCTGCAAATTTAATTTTTGTTCCTTCAATCCCTGCAAGTAAAATTTTCATATGTTTTTACTGATTTTATTGGTAATAAATTGTTTGCGGCTTTTGCGGCATATTCCGCAATTCCTGACGCAGTTAAATTTTTAATTTCACTTTATCAGAAATAAATTATTCACAAAGGAACAAACTTTATATCGTACAGTATTTAAGTATATTTACGTATTTAATGTTTAGCTTACGATACGAGATATGAACAAAGTTAAAATAAATATAATTTACAACGTTATACACTGTCATAACTCCTCCATCCTTAGAACGGCAACCGTGAGGTGGACGTCAAGTACTTAGTCAAGTACTTAGAGTAACGGCTTGAGGAGTATTGCTAGGGCCTGTAAAGGTATTTATTAATGAATCGCATCCTGATATAAAATCATTTAATGCAAATGTATTGCCGTCGAAAATTCTGATGGATGGATTAATTTACGTATATTTTTACTAGTGACAATTCATGGTTAGTTGCAAATTTAAACGAGCTGGTCTTATAATAGGGTTTGAGTTATTTAAGGTTTCGGAGTCGCTTTCTAAACTGTCAAAATTGTTCATCAATTGTTCTGTTTCAATGTAATGTTTCAGCAACCACCAGTTGTCTTGCTACCTTGCTCTTGATATACCTTGATACACCTTGTCTTGCTCGTGATATACCTAAAAGATATATCACCGCGTAATTTGGGATTTTATAGAGGTGATTCACCGATTAACAAATAAAATCTTGTCCTTCCCAAAATGCAAGATTCGCCCAAAATATTATCACATTTCAATGAACTATATGTGAACAAATTCCAGTCGAAGGAGTAATTATTAATTAGCATTTAGCAATAGTTAAATTGACTTATTATATTACTGGTATGTTTATGACAAACCATTAAATCATTATTTAATGGTTTACATTTAAAAAGCACATCCAATTAATTTTCAATAGGAAAAATACGTCTCTGTTGCGGCAATATCGGAATTCTTCTGAGCATGTTCACACGGCGGTAAAAGGATATTATATATTATGATGAATCACTTCTAATGAAATATGGCTATTACGAACCCTAAATGTCACAATCTAGTTCGCATAGCTTATTATTATTTTAATCACTCGCGCAACCTTGACGATATTTTTATGTAAGCATTGTCTACGAACGTCTACGTGTATTGGGGATAGATCGGTTTTACTGGCATTTAATATAACGGCATTTTGAAATTTATGACCCAGAACTATATAGCTGAAATAACTAATAATATGCCCTACGAGAGTTTATGGGTCTTCCTGTGGAATTTAGTACAACTAAATCGTAAATGTAATTTTTTATAAAAAGAGAGCGCGCGAATGCGGAAAAGCTGATTTTTTTCAGGATTACAACCACTGGGGTTTTGCTCAGATTGGACGATGTTAAAATGAGAGGGAGCATCTTGAGTTGGCAAGAATATATATACATAGCTATATACCCATATATACACACCTGATCTCATAGTCCTGGGTTCGTCGCATATGTTTTAGAGTGCACGTGAAGTACACGGGGAAATCTTGATATTGATATATTTGGAATTATCTTACCTCATGTACTCTCATGTTGGCGATGTTAATCCTGTAATGGCAAAAACCTCACATAACCACTAAGATTCACAAACTAACTTTGTCGGATAATACTTACCGGGGGTAAAATCTCAACCAAAAATACGGGATCTAGTTTACCCCTCACATAATCTCAGGAAACTATTCCCGTATGCTAACGACATCTACTTGCAAAATAAGAACTAAACATTTTACACGACATGGATAAATAATAACAATATTTGTGGGGTGCCTGTTACCTACACATATGAAGAGAAAACCCCACATAAAAACTCTTCTTAAGCTCAGATCATTCATTCTCCAAAACAATACAATTATGACATTTCTGAGATACTCTTTCTGTATTAATTAGTTAGCTGCTCCTACGTGTTATGAAAGCATTATTCTAATATTATCTTCGTGGTAGGTTTAGCCATTTCACTATTTACTTTGGAGACCAATTTTACCAATACAGGAGACCATAAATTAAGTGACACTTCTAACTGCCAACTGACCCAAGGAATAATTATTTATGATTTTCCTGTCGAATCTAAGAGTCCCTGATTTTATGAGAGGTACCGCCGGGGGACCTAATTAACCCTACAGAAGGGACGAGAGGATTTTGGATATTTTACTTTTTGGCAGTTTGGCAAACGAATTTTGGGACGATATCATACTTCCCGAAAAAATTATAGGCCTGGACTTTACCATTTTGTTACATGATTGGTGGAGGGCTGTCTCCTGAGTCTTCAACCAAAAAGTCACACTCGACACCCTTGTATTTTTTTACAATAGAGGTGATTAATTTTTTTTGAATTATTTTTTCCAGCTTCTACATATTAATATTCTCTAAAACTTGCTTCATTGCTTCATAAAACTTCTCTGTATTCAAACAGTGGCTTTTTCAGGTGAACGCATTATGATCTCATTATATGTTTATGATAGTAAATCCAAGCGTCCAAGGACGATTCCTTGGACGCTTTGCGTTACAAAGGTTTGGTCCCATCAACGGCTAAAATTAAAAGCAATCTTTCATCGTCCCCACCAACTACTTGGTGGGGACGAAATGTGCTTGGCCAGTACCATAGCTGACCATAGATTAATATATTTATACGGATACGGATATTATATAGCCTCCCTAATATCCAACTGGTACATACAGCGATACTAGCGCCTTACCGTGTCTGGCCGCTCAACCGACGTTTGGCGGTTCGTTTAAAATTATAGGTTTATGAATTTAGTGTGCTGCTACTGGTTATACATGCTTGATCAAAAATTGTACTACTTGAAATAAGATTTTGCCCCATATTTAAATATATTTGATAAAACATGTATATATAAAATAATAAATACGATTTAATAGTAATAGTTATTGCAATATATAAATTGAAGTAATTTTTGTCGAAGTAACTTAATCATTTTTATACGAAAACAAAAATGTGTGCCATTTCTCCCACAAACGGGTATCACTGGTCGGAAAAAAATACCCATTAAAAAATACCCATTATCACCCATTTTATGAGGTTTTCTACGAGCCTACTTTTTATACGGGACATATTCTAAAGCTCTTCCTTTAGGGCTCCCTATAGGGAAATTTATGCCACGTATGAAACGGGTTACTTGTTACAGAAACTCAAATATATACTCAGGTATAATCATATCGTTATCGTTTGGGCTGCTGTATTTATAACACCCTCAGTGTAATTTTTTAAGAGGTTTAATTGTGGCATCCGATTATATTCAGGTCAAAATTACTGATTTTACTGAGCTGCTATACTTTACTTTCCGCAGTTCGTTGCGACCCGCTAATGTTTTTCCTTTTTGTAAACTTTTGAAAATCGTTATACTAGGTGATTTTTTGAACCTGATACTCTGGCGGCCATTTGAAAGTGCACGTCTCTTATATCAGATTTCGTTATATTTGATCTTTGTAAAACTGACTTTGAAATTTGAGGATCATGTGATGTGTCATTATGACATTCGCAATTGTCTAATTATTACTTATCAAAGTTAAAAAGTGTATTATTATTTTATCAAAAAAATTCCAAATTAACAAAGAACGTCCCAAAAATGTTCATGTGTAGTAAGTTTTGTAGTTTTAAGTTCAAGTAACTTAAAACTACAAAACTCCAACGCGAGTAGGTCTGTATAAAATTAATATTTCGTCCAGGCGCCATTTAAGTCTATTACACCTTGCAATCGACGTCTCATTGATGAAACAAGTGTCCTCGTGTAATCTACGTTGATATTGTCCCAAGCATTTTCAATTGCTCCCCACTCAATTCCTCGGAATTTGCTGGGCGGAAATGTCTATTACCAGGTCTATTATAAATATTCGTAACAATCATCTACCATGCATTTTCAAGTGGGTTTAGGTCGGGCGACTTTGAGGGCCGAGGTAGCACGTTTATGTTGTGTTCATTAATCCAGTTAGTTACAATTCTTGATGTATGAAGTGAGCAATTATCTTGCTGGAAAATAAAATTCAGAGGATACAACATGGTAACGGACGGCAGCATAATATTGTCCAATATGCGTATGTAACTCTGTCCGGTAAGGCGCTCTCGTATCCTCCAGCAAACACCGGGACCTAGGGAACTTATCCATGCCCAAACATTGATGGAGAAACGTCCACTCCGGTCGGTAGGTTTAATATACCTCTCTTCATACCTCGAATTCTGAGGTCGGTAGACGCGGATGGAACCATCATGACATGACTGACAGACCTTTTAGTTGGAAAATATGACATTATTCCAAAAGTCGTCGGGCCTACCGACAAACTGGTTCGCAAAATTAAGACGTTGTTCTTTATGCCTTGGCTCCAAAAAATACCTTCTTTGCTGCCGCATAATTTCGTAACTCTGAAACCTTCACCCGCCGCCTTGCAGACCTCACAGATCCAGGAAACTCCGTTTCGAAACAGGCCGTCACTGCTGTTTCAAATGGATTCGTTCTAAGATGGTCTAGGAAGAGGTTGGTTGTCTTGCTCCACAGTGCTTATTTTACGACGCACTCCGCCGTGGACGTAGCGAACGTTTCGTACTGCATTCCATTTTTGTTTGAGTTTGAATATACAACTCTTACTCACATTTAGCTCATCTGCAACTGCCTGTAATGACCAATAATTTTCAAGCAATGTAACAGCTCGCATTTTTTCAGGTTCAGTTAACCGCGGCATTTTAAAACTTGCAACTAATAAAGTGGTTTGTAAATTACGGAGTCAATTACTGACATTTGTTTGAAGTTTCAAATAAGTGTCAAACCGAAATAAAAAAAGATCACATTACAATATCAAAAAAAATCGTGCACTCTCAAATGGCCGCCAGCGTACATCCAAATATCTCGAGAAGTAAACTTTGGGGAAAAATATCTCGGATTATAATTAAATCGTTCCATCGGGGAATGACATTGGTACAAAAACCATTCCCCCCACCCCCCGCGCAGGGTTGGTGGTGACTTTGACTTTTAAATGGGGACCCCTATTTTTTATTGCGGATTCGGATTTCCCGACTAAAAATGCAAAGGTTTTATTAATCTCATTTATTTTTAAAATGTATTTTCAATAATGATAGATGGCGCTGTAAACAACGAACGTCAAATTCTTCGAATTTCTTCTACTGAGAACCGATGTTGTATCCAAAGTTGTTATCTATCACCTGAATTAGTCATTATTTTTATATCTAAGTTTTTTATTAATCTGTTTAATAATTTAATAATCATTGATTACGTATCCACGAATTATTTACCTCAAATTTATATTATTCATAATATTCATTAGACGCTATCTACGCACGCCTATGGTTGTTCGGGTGTTTCCGGTATTTTGGCTGTTAACTTTTGACTACTAACTTCACACCGGTACTAAATAAAACATTTATTGCAATGAGAACTGTACAGGTGTTTCATGGTTAACCAGTTTCGTGTAATAATAGTCTGAGATGATTTGATAAATCAGACAGGAATATTAACGTTTAATTTAGTTTACGTGACAGGAAAGACAATGGTTTTCAAGCCAAATTGGAATATTGTTGTCTATTGTAACGCAGCAACGTATCAAATAAACATTGCCGATTCCCATAATCGGCAGTCAACTCGAAAGCATAACAATCAATTATAGAGTCTTATTTGCTACACTACCTATTATCCGAAATGCACTAATTACGTACCTATAGTATAGTGTATAGTACACCTATGTGTGTGTTTGTCTGTGGGAATACATTATTTTAGCTGAATCACTGGGAAAATAAAATTATGCGACAGACGGATGCGCTTGTCGATATTTATTGTTATAGGTATTGGTTAAATTCGATTAATACACTTTTATTATTCACCGCATAGTTCCTTATTATTATATTACACATCCTTTATATGGGTTTATATAAAATGAAAAGGGATATTTCATAGAAATAATTCATATTTATAAGGCAGTTTCTCATTTGGTATTTCAATAGGTCGGAGTCGCGTCGTCGCGGTTTTGCGATGACTAAATAGTACCTACCTATTATATTATGCAACGATAATGTATGTAATGATGACTATTATTAAGACATGAGATTGAGAATAATGAATGCGAGTGTCTTAAAAGCCATTAAATGTGAGTTGCATACACTGTTTTTTCTACGACTAGTCATAATAAAACATAAAAATTAACGGTTTATTTCTGAAATTATTAATTATAAATTACAATTGAGGAAATATTATGGAAACTATTATAAATAGAACACATACATATCAGAAAATCAAGGTTTAACAAATAAATTATTATTTTTTATTTATCGTTACACTTTGAATGGTACAGTTTTTAAAATGTATCTGTGTCACTACTGACAGTTTTGTTACGATACTAGTGGCCGACATTGCTGATGTTGATGAAGTAATGTTTGAGTCGCTTCGTCAGTGGGGTTTTCGGTCACTGTTGTGAATTTCCATGCATCGTGGAGTTTCAATGAAGTTATATCGCCAGCAGCATCAATCAATATTGTAGCAGAACTGCATCGAATGCAGTGTCCTGTATATAACTTAGGATCTGGAAGATTTAAATACGTACCACCTAGCAGTTTCTTTTCCTAAATTTCCAAATTTGTTTATTCCTACGTTTTATCTGGTGGATTTTCCGTTTATGTAGTTGATAAAAAATGATGAGTTATACAATTCTTTGGAAGAATATTAATGTAATTAATGTAAAGGTGTATAGGAAAACCGTCATTTTTTGTTTATCAGACACCTATTATTGGTTCATTTAGCCAAGAACATATCTTTGAGACATTTTTTGTAGGTACCAGTTATAGATATAAAGTGTTAATATTTAAATTTATTAATTTTAGTTTTAAAGTTAACCCACATTTTACTGAAATATATTATTGCTCAACAAGGACCAACGAGAAGGTATGAACATATCCTTGTCACTTGCCACGAGGGATGGGACAGGTTAAATTAAAGGGGCAACGATGTTAATGGAGTAAAAAATAAAATAATGTAGGTTTCTTGAATATGAAGACAAAAATAAATTTTTGTATACATAAAAAGTATAATATATAACAACAAAATTAAAATATTTCCCTGGGATAAAGTAGATAACAAATTAAAATTTCTAAATAAACTAAATAAATCACGTAATAACTAAATATTTATTTAGCATAGCTAAATATTTTCTATTTCAATTACGTGCCGAAGGCAGTTTTTCCATAAATCAGTATTGTCGATGTCATTTACTCCTTGTCTTATATGATCA
>CAXKVY010013679.1:0-24646 GCA_964058915.1 Tetropium fuscum | reverse complement strand
GGTACCAGGTATGTACGAGCAGTACTACTTACAAAAACAATGTACAATGTCCAAAGTATGAAATATATAGTATACAGAAAAAGTTCCAGTAACGACGCAGCAGTAAGTTTTATAGACATATTGTTTATACACTCACATATAAAAGTATTGCTTATATTATTTTTATTGTTTCCTTCCATTAAGAGAAAGACTTTTTAGAATCCGATGTAGGCAACAATGGGATAGGGGATTTTTCAGTATTTCGTGAAATATTCGTATATTAACGCAATTAAAACTCATAATATGATAAATACTATTGTTTATAGTTTTTTACTAGTTGTAGACTAAATGGTGTTATTATATCTAAATTATACATCCTACAAACTTGTCAGACGCCATCTGTTGATAAGTAGATTTCGATCCCAATAGGTCTGCCAAATTTGTAGGATGTTAAATTCAAATATAATAACACTGTATATTCTAGAAATAGTATGAAACTATAAACAACAGTGATTATGATGTTATGGCCGTGTTTCTTGCAATAATATGCGATTAATTCACAAAATATTGAAAAATCAACTTTTCCATTTTTGCCAACACCGAAATCTTAGAAGTTCTCTTAAAACGTTATGTATTTTTATTGTTATATGTCTTTTGCTGGAATGTTGGAATGTTTTATGTACATTGAAATTTATTACAGATAATACTGAAAATATATTAGACTTTATAACGAAATAAGGATGCTACAAATAACATTTCTAGTGTTTTACATCTTGAGTCTGTAGTTTTGTTAGCGAGAAGCTGCAAATTAGACTATTAGTGTCTAATATGTTTTTTTTTGACTAACAATGTGTGTTTACTAACATGTACTGTTTTATTTGTTGTTATCAGAATGACATTTTGAGTGTTTTAGATCTTGAATCTGTAGTTTTGAAAGCGAGAAGCTGCAAATTAGACTATTACTGTCTAATTCGCGGTCTAACTAGCTGTCATTTTTAAGCAAACAAAAATTAATGAAATATATTAATGTTTGTTATTGAAAATAATATAACATTCGCATACGCAAATTTGACAAATCAATAATTTGTCTTAAAATGGATAACAAAAATCCATTTAAAAATAAACCTCGATATGTTGTAAAAAAGGCTATTGACAAATTTTTAAGACGCTCTTGATACAACCTTTGACTATTTCATTAAATGCAGAGGGGTTTTGCAGTGAAGTAGGTTCCACAAATATAAAATCATTGAACTCTACACTCGATGTACGTTTCACTAATGACGTACGTATCATATAGAATTATACTAAAACACCAGTTTCAATCATATGAGTTACTAATGTAGATTATATTATTTCATCTTCTGTAGTAGGAACTACGTGGGACTATTTTGCGCCAAACTATACGTTGCGACAAAACTATAAAAAAAATATATCAGAAGCCGATTGATGTGGCAGCATGTACAATTTTCCCACAGAATTAAAAAAATTAGCATACATTTAAAAAATTTAAAGAAGTTTGTTTATACTTAAATAAAAAAATTGAGAATATTTTTTTGTTAATATAACGTTTGTGTATCAGATTCAATTTTAGGAGGGACCTATCGATTTAAGAACGTTCTATACTATAGGCGGCCATATTGCAATTAGTAAATTCCGGAAATTACGAATGTTGAGCCCAATACTACCCATAATGAGCCTATTTTTGCAAGTAGCTTTAAAGTTTACACGGTGGAAAAAGTTAATCACTTTTGTTTAAAACTATTAGAACTTGTTTTTTTTTATTACCGTATAAAAATGACCAACTTTCCATCCTGTCTGGCAAAAATAAAACAGTTCTTTCCAATAATGTTTTTCAAAATAAATTACCAGTTTTAGTCAATACGCCTACAGGTCCTACAGGCCCCTTTACGGTGTGCTTTGACTACAATATATTTCAAAAATATGCTACTAGAAATACAGTTCAAGAGATATTGTCATCCGTTTTCCGAATCAAATTCATTATTGTTTACGTTATGATAGTGATTTAAGCAGCTGGTAGAACACTTAAGTGGATACAACAGTAACACGAGATGAGATTACTAAATGAAAAATTGTATTATCTTTTATAAAAATTAATAAGATCTCAAATAACGAGACTTGCAAAACAAACTGCCTCTAAAGTATTTTGAGCCTCTAAAGCCTTTTGTATTTTGTATATAATAGGCCATACAACGAAGTCAATTTCTGCACAGATATCGGGGAAGGTGTCCTTAACAACATACTAAAAGTACCTACTGGTGGGTGGGAGTGGAGCTAAGGGTTAGAGCCCCCCTTAGCCTTAGATCTCTACAAAAAAGATTTAACATTTTTTTCGCTAGGATCTATAATTAAGGAGATGTGGAGCAGGGGGGAAATGGAAAAGTTTTTAATTAATTGTTGTTTATTGTTAAAAATTAAATAATTCACTAATTATAAATAAAATAACAATAATAACACAGATCAACAAATTTTAACATATGTTGTATCTTTTATGCAATAATAGGTATCCAATTAATTTTGGGATGCTGATTACCAAAATGGCAATGAAATTAAAAAAATAATTGCCGTTCTCAAGGACGTATTTATGTTACACATTATTACACCTTCAATGTTATTGCAGAAAACCAAGTTATCCTCGATGTCAAAAATGGCGTTAATTGTTTTTGGCTTTTAGGAAAAACAGATACAGCAGCATCGTCTTCAAATAGGTTCCACTGCTGCAATCTTGATCGCAGCAATTCTGCTTTACTTTTTGGAAGTTCAAAATCTCTCATAGGATCATTTAATTTTGCTTGTGTTATTTTATGTGGTCGGCGAAAGGATATACTTACTCGGTGTGAAATCAGGATCTTTTGATGTTGATTGAAAAAATATTCGTCTTGACAAATCACAGTATCTTCCATCATCTGATTTGTAAGTGTATGTTTCCAGGGGTTCTAAAAGTAGCAGAGTCTATCTTCATGGGGCACAGATCGCATGACAGATGTTATATTTGGATAGTTGACAGACCTTTTCTTTTTAGATATAACTTTTCCCACTGGTGACACCATGCAAAAATAGCAGTAATTTATAAAGTCAATATAATTTTGAATAAAATTTGTTACTTTTAATTTAAGGCCGCTTGACCTTGGAAAATTCAAAATCTTCGCATTAAACGAGCGCGGCGCGGCCTACGAATAGAAATTGACCTACAACTGAGTGTATACACATTAAAAATAAATGAGCCCCTCCCCAAAAAATATACCGATCCAGAACGCCCTTCTCACAACAGTAATCTGTAAGTGTAAGTGTGAGAAGGGGGACTTTACTGCACGTAAGTGTAAACTTACGTGTAGTAAAGTCCACGTAAGTTGACATTTACTACACGTAAGTGTAAACTTACGTGTATTAAAGTCGTTAATACGCAGTCTGAGCTTACTTCATTTATCATTAAAATTTGATTCTTAACAATAAACAGTAAGTTTTAAAAATCTTTTCCATTTTCCCCCCGTATATTAAGTATTGATCACAACGAAGAAGTTGATAAGACCATTTTTGTAGAGACATTTATGTAGATTAATTTAGTAATGAACATTGTCTCGCTCGAGGCAGTAGGTCTCGATTTATTAACAAAAAAATGAAAAAAGGGATCTTTAGAGTCCCCCCCCCATCCCCTTAGCTCCACTCCCACTCATCAGTACTTTCAGTATGTTATGTTGTTAAGGACACCTTGCCCTATAGCTGTACCATAATTGTCTTCTACATGAATTTTTCCCCTATTTCGTCTTTTTTGGTGTTCGTTGCATGGGCTAATAATCTCTAGGAAATCCGGCATGTTATAATATATGTCTGTTAATCTGCAATGAGCATGAGTAAGTCAATGGCATAATATGAATGAAGTATGACCTATGTACGCTTACTTATGCTTTATGATAATATACCTATTGAAATAATTTGAGTAGATTGCCCATCTTGAAACCGAAGTTTCCTATGTATATGTATGTATATAAGTTTCCTATCACAATTAATGTATTATTATTATTATTATTATTATTATTATTATTATTATACTAAAATCAGTAACATGTCAATAAAGAGATCCACAAATATATAATATAGTCGGCAATTAGGAATAATGTACTCATAGTGTGTTACAATTATGACGAAACATTGTCTTGGCAAGCATAATATGTAAAAGTGATGAATGGCTTGGAAGTCATAATAATAATAATTGTATTAATGGGATGGTGTGATGCAATAAAATTTTCCCGTACTTACCAGGTCCAATTATTAAATTTTATTCATTGGACTCAAATATATTCACTGTCTTTAAGTATAGTTTAAAGTGTTTTAGCTGCTCTAGAAAAATTAAAAACTATTTTTTCTTAGAGGAAAAACCGTATTACGGAAACTCCGTCCACCCGAATGATGTCCAAATGACTCTTGAGATAACAAACCCAAACTTTTAACGATAAATTAACATATTATATATTTTGCCGCTAACTAACGTTTAAATATATTATGTCATAATTATTACTCTTTATAAAGACGCATTAATATACTCATATAGCGTTATCATACATACAGCATATGGAGCATATTTTATTATTAGGCATTAACTTACTCATTGGAGATTAACATACATAAAGCAAAGATTCCTATACAGATCATTTAAAGAAAATACAATATTTATATTATTTACTGGATTTTTTCCCAAACCCTTTGTTTAAGATGTTACTTATTTTCATATAAGATAATAGGATAAGATAAATTAGATAATTGTTCATATAATATTAACGTTATGTGAATTAACTTCTGCCTCAAGATGGGCAATTTACTCAAACTAATAATTATATTAGTTTGAGTAAATTTATGATTTATGATAATAATTTATGATTTATGATAATTTGAGTATGATTTATGATAATATATTAATATTATCATAAATCATACATAAACATAGGTCATCATACTTCATCCATAGGGTATCGATTTACTCATTGCAGATTATGATACATATAAAATGATACTTCCTCGAGAAGCTTTAAAGAAAATGCAATTAGATATTAATTATCTACGAGTATATTTAAGTTTTTTTATTGGCAGTGTTTTCTGCAAGTATCTTTATTTGAGTTCTTACTGCTTTTCGTATAACAAAATTGCTCATATAGTATTAACGTTACATGAACTTATTTCAATAAAAAATGGACAATCGCTCTGATTAATTCAATTATTATCATAAAGCATCCATAAGCGTACATAGTTAAGCATCCTAAAGCTGTTCATAGTTACTCATTGCAGATTAACATAAATAACATGTTCTCGTTATTTGAAATGTTGCTGATTTCCATATAGGATAATACAATTACTCATATAACATTAACATTATATGCACTTACTTAGATAACAATCTGCTCAAATCAATTCAATATATTGCCATAAAGCATACATGAAGCATTGACTTACTCATTGCATATTAACATGCATATAATATTCCCGGTAAAATTTTCTAGAAATTTTCTAGAAATAAGAAAATTCAATTATATATTAATTATCGATATATTTATAATATTTATCGGCAATTTTTTTTGCCACTCTCTTTATTGAAGACGCTACTGATTTTCGTATAAGATAATGCAATTATTCACATAATAATTTTATTACATTATACAAACTTACTTGGATCGCAAAATGGACAATCGGCTTAAATAAATTTACATATTATCATGAAGCATACATAAGCGTATAATATGGTGTATTGACTTACTCATTGGAGATCAACATACATACGTATAACGTTCCGGATAAAATATTCTAGAGCTTCATTAAATAAAATGCAATTACATGTCAATTATATACGAGTTTTGATCACGTATTGGCATTTTTTTGCAAGTGTTCATGTGAAATTTAACTGATTTTCATTTAAGATAATACAATAATCGTTCATTTAATATTAAGGTAATGGGAACTTATTTTTGGTTTCAAGGTAGGCAATCTACTCAAATTTATTCAATATGTATATTATTATGAAGCATACATAAGCGCACATAGATCATACTTCATTCATATGCCATTGACTTACTCCTTGCAGATTAACATCCATATAATATGCCGGATGAAATTTCTTAGAGATTTTTTATACTTTAACTTTTTACGAGTATATTTTTATATTATTTATAGGCAGTTTCTTTCGTACGTCTCGTTATTTGAGATCTCCCTCATATTCATATAAGATAATACAATTTTTCATATAATATTAACGTTATATGAACCTACTTCAACCTAGATGAAATTCAAAAAACTTTATATTGAGACCTTGTCGTTTTTAATCATATGAATAAGAAAATATTCCCTTCAGTTGTCTTTTTAAATATATGTATATAAAATATAATGCTTCTAAATGATTATCTGGACGCTTTGCAGTTAGATAAAAAGAAAGGCATGCCAATCATACCGTCAGATATATGATATGTGAGGTCTCGGTTCAGGATGAGTCGCGACAGCGTCTGGAGTTATCCTGGAATGGGAAACATGGGGAATCTGTCAGATGTTGTTATTTTACCGAGAATGCTAGAAGTGACAGTCAAACCATGAATGCCTCTAACCAGGGAAGGGACAATAGGGCTCTTGTTTTGAATCGTTTTCGGATCAACCCAGTGCCTTCCTCCATTTCAAAACATTCTACTTACATTTTTTATTTATGTCACTTCCAGTCTTTGAAATAAATCTACCTAAATCTCTCTTTAAAAGCATTTGATTAATATTTTGCATATGCAGCATAGACACAAGTTTTTATTTCAAAATTATTATTTAATAGCATATTTATATAATTAAGTATTTATTAATTTTTAATTTTAATTAATTAAGCATATTTATATAATCAAGTAGACCATATAGTAAACAATGTAAATAAATATAATTTAATCAAGATATTTAATATGAAAATGGAGTCAATTTTCTATGCAAAAGTACACTATCTTTAAACTTCTAGCTTTTGAACTCTATTTGTTTCTTATTCAGGAAATGTAATTTGAAATTGATAATGAAGTTAACACATTAATGGAATATATTAGGTACATTCTTTGCACTTAATTTTATGTTACTTGATTACACATATTTTGATTACACATGTTCTATTTGTAGGTAATATTTTTCTTAAATTTACATGTCTATAATGTGGAGAAGCTATTAAATTATTGCAACAATTCTGGTCCTATTAAATATGTTTTGTTGTTTTATATTGTAATGATTTGTATACCATTTTGATACGCAGGCAATTTCTATGTTGATAAAATAACTATATTAGTGAAAAAATTTAATAAAATGTATATTTGTTAATATTTTAAGATCTCAAACAAAAAAATCGACCAGTAGGTTCTGTAGATCTACTTCATAATATAAAATCATTCTATCATAGCTTCTCTGTTAAGCCCTCAAAAAACTAGTTTTTATTTCTTCTGTAGATTCGCTATTTGTTATCCAATTGGACAACTTGTCCAAGTTGTAACAAAAAGATCAGGTTATGAGGTAAAACAAAGATTTTAATTTTGATTAAAATTACAGGTGATGCTTGTGAGCGTTTAGTTTCTTTCTTTTTTATTTTCAATTCAATGCAAAGTTTTTGTCCAATGTAACTTAGCCTATGCAATAGCATATTGCAGTGACAATTCAACTCATCATCTTTTACCAATGAAATTTAGCCTGTGCAATCGCATATTCGTCTTCCAGCTACTTATGTCAGATAAACTATGAATTTTATTTTTAAATAACAATCAAACTGGTCCCAATTTGTCTTGGCACTTTTTGTATTATTTGAAGTTGAATTTTCTTGCTACTTCCTCGCGAATCGTAGGGACTTAAATCGTTCTTACCAAATCGGTTTATTTTGGAAATTACACGAAGGAAACAGGATCAGAAATTAAATTATGTCAGATAAACGTCAACTAAATTATCAACACACTTGGAATTTAATTATATACTATTTGATTTTCTTTCAAAATTAACATTCTTGTTTCATTTAATACAGCTCGTACTCTCAGTTTCCCTTCAATATTTGTCATTTATTCATTACTCGTTGCTGCTGTTTTTCAATCAACTGGTTCCAATTTGAGATATGGCATCTTTTTGTATTATTTAAAGTTGAATTTTATACTTTTTCGGGAATTGTAGGTTCTTAAATCATTGTTGCCAAACCGGTTCGTTTTGGAAATTACAAGAAGCACACTACAAGAAATTAAATTATATCAGAAAAACGTCAAATAAATTATCAACACACTTGAATTTAATTATATGCTATTTGATTTTCTTTCAAAATGAACGTTCTTGTTTTATTGAATTGTCCTCCGAATACAAATCGTACTCTCAGTTTTGCTTCAATATTTGTCATTTATGCATTACCCGTTAAGTCTGTTTTTGCAAAATAATTACTCGCGCTTCGCGCTCGTACATAGCAGGTTTCGTCACAATAGCAACTCGTATTCAGAATGATAAATATTGTCAATATAGTACATGGCTTTCATTTAATCCCGAAACCCACGTGACGTGGTGGTCAGGTAACCGGCAATGTTCCTTGGTTCTATTACTGTAAATTATACTCCATACCAATTACTGTAAAATTATGTGTAAAATTAAGTGTATACCGCCACAATTTCTTGTGAATATAACTAGGATCGCCAGTCCGCGGCTTACCATATCGGTCGCTATCTCTCTTCAACTTATATTAATCCCATTTCCCTTCTTGCTCACTTAGAAGACACCTGCATGAACAAGCCGGCGATTTACTGGCTTTACTGCTCAGTGGCGTATCATCATGCGCAACCAAGGTGAAGTGACTTCAAAAGATGTCTTATTATATCATATTCATATATATATATATGTGCAAAACAAGCCAAAAAATTATTTACTTTTGAATGTATTTAAAATATATTGAGAGAATTTTGCATGCTGCGTGTACAACTTACTGGTCAATTTAGCCAAAAACAATTTAAAATAAAAGAAAGAAATTAAATTGCTATTGCCCAGCAAGGACCACGGGGAGGTAAGAGCCCCCCTTGCCATGATAGAACGTGGTTAGGTTACTTTTTATTATTATTAGTATAGGTAAGACTGTTAGTAAAATTTATAAGAAATTAACTCACCATTTTGCGGGATATGTTATTATTTGCCCCTATAGTTACACTCACATTGGTATTTTTCACTTATTAGTAGGACTCTTCACAAAAACTCACAGAACACAAAAACTCACACACACTCAGAAATTCATATCACTATTCACTATCTGAAAATAAGTCACTTTCACTACTGTCTTTAGTTACATTTATTAAGACTGGTTCAACGGGAGTATCCGGAGTATCCATCATGATATCGAGATCTCACATTCTTGATTCCACCTTCATGGTCTATACATTTTATCCAGTTGGCCGCATTTACTTTTTTGATTGCACCATTGAGAAGTTTTTTCACATCAGCTAACTTAAATGTTGTATTTTCTCTAGCAACTTTCCCTTTTATTTGCGCCCAAATAAGCTCAATTGGGTTCAGTTCGCAGTGATATGGAGGCAATCGAATTATCTCCATTCCTCTTGCTTTGGCCATTTCATCCACTACTTACTTCTTGAAAGCTGGAAAATGTTGCCTTACCAGTGTCAACAATTCAGCTTTAAGTAGTGAATCATCGTGTTCAATCTTTCTTTCTTCCAGCCAGTCTTTAATTTGCCCTTCCGTAATGCAGATGTGGGCAGCTGTTCTGTTCTACGAGAATGATAAGATTATTGTTTTTTATTTTATTTCCTATATTAGGATAATTGCGCGCACCACTGAGCTATGCATTCCATTAGTTTGCATATCAAACGAGAGCACTGTAGTTGTTTCGGCTTCTCCCTCAAATATTATATTCTTATTTCAACATTGTCCATTAATATCAAAAACAACAAAACATGTTTATTAAAAATGTTAAATTTAACATTAAACAAATTTAAAACATGTAACAGTATATTAAGTATCAAGAACGGTAAGGGTAACTTACCTTTCGAAGACAATGTTCGATCGTTAACGTTCGTGATGGTTATACTATTTTTTGTACGATCGCAATAAATGAAAACGAATGTATACATACGTATTTAAATTATTTTGTAATGTAATGCCATATGACGTTAAATAGAAATATGACTGAAACCGAATAAAAATGTCTCTTTTGACAGTTTTATTTACTTACCGGTCCTGGACTGGTATAAATACCTGTTAGAGCAAATATCTGTGTAATAGATTTTGGTGGACTTTGATCTATACGCTGTCTAATATTTTGTACATTTTCTGTTAAAACAGCTGTGCTGTCTGTAGGCTTTCCCTTGCAAGTACAATGTTTTTCATCATATCGTTTAAGAAATACTTATTTATGGTATTTAAAATTATCAAATGCAATATTTTCAACGAGAAATTCTTCAAAAAAATTGTTCTGTGCAAGATTGCAACGAATATGACCCAACTACTATCATTCCATCTGCCACTTCGAAAATATGCCATCCAATGTGACATCTTGTTCTGGTGTAAACGACATTTTTAAACAATAAAAAATTAACAAATGAATAAACATAACCCTAATTTTTTACGTTCAACTTGAGTAAAAAAACTGAAGGAATTTTCCCAGTTCTAAAAAGAACTATTGTCTAATACAAGTAGATTGATTCGTAGATTACCACAATTCTCGTAAAACAGTAGTAAAATTCGCTAAGAAATCGGAATTTACATTGAAAAACCTCAGGCACGCATGTGAATTATTGACCATTAAATCTATGAATTCACATTTTGTAGAGACTTTTGTTTAGTTATTTACATGGTAACTTATTAAACACCAACTTACAAAAATTGTATTCACTAGTAAACAGAAATTAACTGATCAACTGTGAGTTTCGGGATTAAATGTAAGTCCTGTATATTCTATTGTTTTAGTCATCCGATATAAACGATGCAGAGTACCAAAATTGACGACCTCGCCTACCCATTTTATGTTACAAAAATTGGTCTCAAAAATATAGTTACCCCCTAAATTCATTTGTTAGGATATTCTCTTAGGATAATCGAACTAGCTTCATATGCATTTGAAAGTAGGTAGTGGGAAATATTTTAATCTCATGTTGGCTATTTTCAATTTACTTGTTCCTACTACGGAGTGACGACTCGCTGGCACTGTGCCTAGAAATTGTTTAAATGTCAATTGAATAATCCTAAACGCCATGCAACGATGAATCGCCACCTGATGACAAATTTTTAAAGACGTTATTTATAGGGTCCCATTTATTATTTCACAGTATCAGTCATTCGTAGAAGAAATACAAGATTTTTAATATTCGACTGTTGTGACAAGTTAAATACATTGTTATATTTTCTTGTGTGATTTAATTTAATTTAGTATATATTACAAAGTTCTAGCTTCTATATACTCCTTAGGCAAGTTTCCATACATTTTTTAGTAAATATTAATAATAGAAATATACTATAATATATAATGTATATATATATATATATATATATATATATATATATATATATATATATATATATATATATATATATATATATATATATATATATATATATGTATATATATATATATATATATATATATATATATATATATATATATATATATATATATATATATATATATATATATATATATATATATATATATATATATATATATATATATATATATATATATATATATATATATATATAACCATGTTGTTCAGGTATAATGACATTTTTGTAATTTTGCAGTATATGCTCCGTTACAATAGACTCAAAAACTTTTCCTATAGAACAAAAACAACAAATTGGTCTGTAGTTGTTGATATCAGTTTTACAGCCTGATTTAAATAACGGGAAAACAAATGTTGATTTCCATAACTGTGGAAAACAACCACTATTTAGAGACATCTGGAAAATTATAAATATAGGAAAAGCTAAAGAGGGACTGCATAATTTTATGAAATATTAGGATTTAATAATAAATGTTAATAAATATAATTATTTAGAATTAATTTGGTACCTGATAAATGATAAAATATGGTTTACACGAACAAATATTCTGTATTCGATCGTATTCAGTTGTCCTTGAGAGAATCGTCCTATATTTTCTACGAATAATCCGAATCGTTTAGGAACAATAATTTTAAAGTCAAATCTAACAAAAATGTTTAGGAAGGACCTTGGCATAAACTAAATAAAAGAGTTGCAAATTGAAGCAAAAGAGCAACCAATTTGCATACATAAAAACAAGGTTAAACCCTTGCAAATATCTGTAACTGACACTCGTCGCCTTACCTTTAATTTATTACCCATTTCCATTGTAATAAATAATACCTTATTGCTTCCAAAGACAGACACATTGTATCTTTCAAAAACGTTAACCGACAAATTTAAAGGTTAAAAATTTGTTGTTTAGTTTAAATTCACGATGATGTTGCAGTAGGTAAAGACGAAATTTTTTATTTAAAAGATACTTCAATCACTGTTTGTAACCTCTGTGTATATTAACTTCTATTACATATGAATTCTGACAGGGAAATAGGTAATCGGAGTTTTTATAAAAATTGATTAGTCGTGTTTTAAGCGCAGCCATATATAATATAGATTACAACAAAAACTAAATCATGATATTCTACTAGAAAATGCGAATACCCAATAGCGATATAACAATAAGTTATATCATACTGAGCAATCTGGCGGGGATTTTTTTATATATATAAAGCTATATAGAGTGTCCAAAATAGTTTTCCAAATATCGATATTTTCAAATAATTTTTTTGCAATATATTTAAACCCTGTTTATCATGATGGAAATTAATAGATAACTAAATTACCATTATTTTGTTAACAATAACCTTCAGCTCTAGTGATTTTTAAGACAATATCCATTTTAAGAACTGGTAGCTGCTTAGAGTATTTCTCCTTTAAGTGTGGAGGTTGGATTTTATTTTTTAACATTCACCATATAAAATTGATTTAGAAAAATCTGAACTGACAGATAAGGTTGCAGATAAGGGAAAACGTAAGCTAGAGTTCGAACCAAAAAATAGAAGCCGACATTGAAAAAACAGAAGAAAACAAACTGCTGAATCTGAAGAGGAAGATGACGATGAATTTGTTGCGGCAGATGAACATAACGACATGGAATATATTGGTCAGCTTCAGAGTAATTAAGATGCTCTATGTATGTTTTGCGCTGGCGAGTATGGAAGTAGGGGAGACTTATGGATACAAGGCCTTATGTCCGTTCTTTGGGCACATGAACATAAAAGATGCGTATGTGTGCGATTTTTGACCTTTGATTTTGATCTTTGTTTGTTATTAGTTACTTCGTGCAAGTTCAAGGATTTAATTCTTCTTTTGTCATTTGTTTATGTTCATTGAATGAAGTTATTTGGCATTTTATGGACAATCTTAGGTCTTTCAATTTGTGTCCCATATTTCACCCTGAACCCGGAAAACCACCAAATGAAGCTTCGTCCTACAGGCCAATCTCCTTGCTCCCTGTAATATCAAAACTATTCGAAAGAATATTTCTTAAAAGATTAAAACCAATCATTGAAGACAAACACATAATTCCAGACCATCAGTTTGGATTCAGAGAGAGTCATTCAACTATAGATCAGGTCCATAGGATCACAGATGTAATTGAAAAGTCGCTGGAGGAAAGAAAAGTTTGTTCTACCGTCTTTCTTGATGTAGCACAGGCTTTTGATAAAGTATGGCATGAGGGACTGCAGTATAAATTAAGCAAGCTCCTGCCTAATCAGTTCTCACAATTAATGAAGTCTTATATTTCAGATAGAACTTTTAGAATTAAGCAGGAAAACGCTTATTCTGAACTTAAAGAAATCAAGGCGGGAGTACCACAAGGGAGTGTATTAGGGCCAGTCCTTTATCTACTATACACCAGTGATATTCCTGAATTAGAATATGACACGATAGCCGCCTTTGCTGATGACACTGCTATAATGGCTGTGGGAAAGGATCACCAAGAAGCGGCAATAAATCTGCAAAAATCAGTTAACAAAATCAACACCTGGACTAAGCAATGGAGAATTAAACTAAATGAGAGTAAATCTGCCCATGTTAATTTCACTAACAAGACAGACCGACATATCCCTGTTAGCATAAACAATATCCAAGTACCATATGCTGATACAGCAAAATATTTGGGTATAACACTGGACGCTAAGCTACGCTGGAGAGCACATGTCAAAAAGAAAAAGGAAGAATTAGATATCAGATTTAAAAAAATGTATTGGCTGCTTGGACGAAATTCCACACTGTCAATATATAACAAAGTACTTTTGTACAAACAAATTCTCAAGCCCGTATGGACATATGGCATCCAGCTGTGGGGTTGTGCCAGTAAGAGCAATCTAGATATAATCCAGCGATTCCAAAACAAAGTGTTAAGGAGCATTGTTAATGCCCCCTGGTATTGCAGAAATAGTGACCTCCATAGGGACATGGGAATGGACACCGTTATCCAGACCATGAGCGAATTCGCCAAAAGTCACGAACAGCGACTTCATCGTCACGTCAATGTCGAAGTCATCCAGCTCCTCGACAATACAAACCAGATTCGAAGGCTCAGGAGGATCAAACCCTTCGAGCTAGTATAATTTTGTGTTAGTGCAAAAGCAGAGAACAGTGCCTGTGTACACATTAATATTAGTGTAATTAAGTATTAGAAAAATATAAGGAACACTAGTGAGTAAGTCCTTAGATATAAGTTTTGTAGCAGTAGTAAATTAGGTTAGAAAAATATTACTCATTGATCTAAGTTCAGATCAGATTGTAATTATAGTAAATGCCATTGGTGTTTGTATACAAAAAAAAAAAAAAAAATATTTCACTCAAACCTGTTTTTGCAAAGAATATCAAAGAAATTGCGAATTTTATACTTTTCTTCATTTTGGGTTTTTTATTACCTCAAATAGGAAAACTAGTATCAGGTATTATAAGTATATCTGTGAGGTACTTTCCGGCAAAATCTCAGGTTGAAAAATTACGCATTACAGCATATCTACGCATTATAGTGACAATAGGAATGAATGTAGATATGTCTATTTTAATATTTATTGTTTTATCCTTCCGATAATGCAAAGTAATTAATAATCACCGCAGGTATATTTTTCCTTCCCCAGTATTGACTAATTTATTGATTATTGATAATAAACTGGATTAAAAATTTCTAATCGATAATAAATATTGACGTAGATGGAAATCTATATTTAAGAGTTAGGCGAAAAAATATTAAATTTAAAAACTGAAAGAGTATAACGGAAGCTTAATATTTTATTAAATCAAGTATTTAGAATGCGAGATTTTTATAAAAATGTCCTATATTTCTTAAAGCTTAGAATCTCATGACTGTAAAAACTTTCCTATTGTAAAACATGTATCAAAATGTTTGCTTAACGAACTGAACTACAAAAAGTGTTTCACAGTGCTGTAGTCAATTAATCTGGAAATAATGTGGAGTATCGCGAATAGTTCCGCATGGTGTTAACAGTAAGATTGGTTAACGACTGTAACAGAATTGGCGTGAAATTAGAAGGTAAAATAATGGCAAGTTTACATTTAAACAATTAATGTCCCGATACCTGAATGTAAAACAACACAATGAATGTAGAATTCATATGTAGAAATTGGCTATTATTAATGCAACACCTACGCAAGAAAAGAGGCGCAGGTTAACCCTTCGCCTTCGCCGGCGAAACTGAATTATCTACGGAGGCTGTGTCCGATCCTGCAGCGACGTCTTTGCTTTATAATTTATCGAGTCCGTTCTGTATTTATACATCTGCTATGAGTCCTATCATAATTCATGGTTAACAGGTGAACTACGCGGAATTGGGTCAAATTAGAAAAATACATATGTTGCAATTATTCACGTTTTCAAGAAAATTTCCTGTGGTGTATCTAGATTAAAACTGAATTATGTTTTTACAACATAAATATCGGTATTCGAATTTATAAATTATAGAGCGGATTGTAAAAACTATGTGTGCACTTAAAAGATTTAATTCGAAATTGTTAACTGTCTTCCTGGATATAATTTATAAATTTTCTATAATTAATGTTTCCTGGGAATATTTTGTATAACTTTTTAATTTTTTCAATGTCGTGTTGTTGTATAATTGATACGATTTTACATGTATCATCATATATTTTATATAGTGTTTATAGAACTGTTTTGGCTCTTAGGCAATATTGTTTAAAAATATACACAAAAACTTGACACATATGAGCATTCTTCTTTTTTATCCATAAATAAATATTCCGTTTCCCAACAGCGCAGCGTTCTAATACAAAACAGTGACACTGCATGTCTCTTGAACAGATTGTATTAATTTGAAGTTAAACATGATTTTGAAAATCTGTGATGTTTAGATCGTTCACCTCCAAATTAAAGTTGGAGTAAAAAAATGTTTTCATTTATTTTCTTCACTATGAAAAAATTTAGAAGAACGAAACGGCGAATAATTTGCAATAATAAAATGATAGTTTTAGTAACCCTGATATATTGGTATACAAGGTGGTAGAAAAACTAATCCCTGTGATATTTCTCATAAGAACTTTTTAACTTTTAAAATATTTTTTTACTTAAAATAATGCCCGTCTTACTGGTAGGTCCAGGTGTTCACGGGTTGTAACGGCGGTTGCATAGATAATGTTTTTAAATGAGACCAAACAAAAAAATCACAGGGTGTTAAATCAGACCTTGGTGACCATCTTACAAGACCATTCGTCGAAATTACGTTTTCTGTGTATCTCTACTGAAGGTTGGTAATCAGTGTATATCCTTGAATTTTGGGGAGGAGCGTCATCTTGTTGGAAATACATTCCCTGTCTTAAATGGAAAGGTAATTAGGCTAAACGCTCCTCAATTTTATTTTACAAACATCGTAAGTATGTGGCACCAGTCAGGCCCTTTAAATATTATTGAACCAATGATTCTACTGCCGATTATTCCAAGCCAATCATTTAAACCGAACCGCACGTGAAAGTTACCCTCACGTAGTAAATTTTTGATTTTTTTGTGGCCAATATTTTGTATTTTGGTTAAATAATTCAAAATTTGTAATAAGCTATTGATTATTCCATATAGAAAGATATAGGAAACTAAAAACTGAAAATAAAATAAGGGCAATAAAAACCCGTGAACCTACCACGTACTCCTTAGTCCTACTTCCTTATTGCCATGTTTTTTAAGACATAATCAATAATAGCCTATAAACCTAGACTCGTCCGAAAATAAACTCATTGTTTGGCTGCACGTTATTCTGTATAATCCAATTGCAATATTCCTTCCTACGTTCGTAATCATTTTAGTACAAGTGCTGGTGCCGTTGGTATTTGAAATACCAACAAGTTGGTGGTATTTGACAATAACTAAATTTTGCCGTAACATTATAAAAAATTTGGCAGTGTTCCGGGATGCACGTGAAGTTGCAAAATTATAATTCAGCTTACAGTAATATTTAACAACTTTGTTACCTTGTTTCGAAACTACCGTTATTTTTACCGTGTATTTAAAAAAATCATCTTATCTTATCATCTTATGTATAAAACTTATTTCCGTTCTCTCAAATTTTATGCAAATTGACATGCAGGTTCAAAATATTTTTCGTACTGCCGGGACTGAAATAATAACTTCACTCCTTTATGACAGGTACTGAAGTGTCACTTTCTGTCCTTCCGGAATTAAATATTGACGGAAATCCCGGAAGGATAAAATTACAAACAAAAGAATCTAACAGGTGATTCATTGATTAATATTTACCTAAATCAATGTTGTTACAGTTCGTCATATTGAACAATCTTTCCTGGATGAATCCAGCAGATACATGCTTCGGATACCCTTTTATAAATATCAGATACACCTTCCTCACTCATAATCGAGCTGCTGACACTAGCAATGACAATGTCTCCAAATTAATTATCAATTATTCGCCTCGCTTTATGCTTAATAATTATCGATGTTTCTATAAAGGTTTATATGCGCTTTTTTATATTATGTGCACGTTTGAATTTCGGTACGTACGAAAAATATCGTATATACCTTGTGACTGAAGTAGATACTTTTATTTATTTATCTGGTTAAATTATTCCCTCCGTGCGATCGGGCCATAATCTTTACCTTCGGGATTAAAAGTACTACTTCAGTTGCTCGGTATATCATATACTGTTAAACGGAATTCATAATGTGCAAAACGTTTGTATTTTTTTCGGAGTAAAGTTATTGCAAACTTTACTTTCATTTACAAAATTAGCATTCTGCTGGTTAGAAAAAAAGGTTGCAAACTTATTATTTACAATAAATCACTTTCTTTGGTCTCTCTTTCAGTTTACGCCACTTTTGCAATTTTTGGTTATAGCAAGATATAGTGAATAATTGTAGTTTTTAAATTTGTTTATAATGTTCCGGACCTTCAAATGGGTTGACTTTTAGTTTTAGTAATATCTTCAAACCTTTTATTGTCTTCAGTGACTGGCCTATTATTTAGTAGTGGTGCATTATTATTGTAATGGTGCATTGAGTAGGTAGTATATATTATACGTTTGTACTAATTATTATCTTTATTTTCTTCATAATGTACTAAATTAGTAATACATTATAATACCCTCGACTCTAATAGCTTAATATTATGAGTATGATGCACATGGTAAAATGATTAATTTCAAATTGAGATCATCAAGAAACACAGCTGAGCTACAACTTCCTTTGATTTAGGTTGAACAATGAATGCTAGAAAGCTAGGAATACCGATAGGGTTTATGTAGGACCTCATCATTGGCCATTCGCCAACTTTTGATTTATTCAGTGGCAGTCGCGAGGATCTTGAGGGAGACGCGCTACAAAACACCTATGCCTTGTAGTGAATTACGGCTTGCCGTGTCATTTGGCCATGTCCAAGGATTGCGAAATGTTTGTATATCATTTTGATGTCGGTTTGAAGATTGCGCCGCTATGTTATTCCAGTTATAATTGGGTATGCACCTTAAAACTAAAATACCCAGACATGTGGGTGGTTCCTAGGCACAACGTCTGAGCATTTATCATATACATAATACGGGGGCATTTTTAATAACTAAAGCATCATGTCGGTTAATTTTGAGGTAAAAATTGTATATTGTCTGGCGAGCTAAGTGAAATATACATATACAGTGCCATCAAACATCTATAAAACATGCAACCTCGTCATTTAGAATTTAACAGTATCTAAGCAATAAAATAATATCTCATAAATATTAGCTAAAAACGTTGTAAGAGTTATGTTTTATTTGGCCCGCAAGCTATTGTGAGTTTTATTATTTGTCAAAGCCTAAGTCAGTGTGATAGCATCATACAAACGTAATCCAAATGAGGTCTGTTTTTTTTCATTAGTTATTTATTACTAATAATAATTCTGCTAATATACTTTTTGCATACAAACTTAGAGATACATACAGCCTTTGGCATTTTTTTACCGTGGTTTCGCATTAGAACTTTATAACGGTTTCCTATATCAACTTTGATCATCATCCTCAGTACATCTCATTTAATAGTCTTCAGAGACGTGTTCTTCAGTGGGTAAGTCTTCATCCTGATAACTATCTTAGTTGCTGTCTTAGTTGCAATTAGGCCCCTTGTCTCGTATAATCTGTACTACGTATTAGCTTCAATTTCATTAGAGCCTTCGTCTTCTTCATCACTTCGAAATTGTTAGAAGTTTTACTAGGCCACTTCCTGTACGTCTCCAAAACTACAATGTCAACAGATATCAGTTGTGCAATTTCAACAGAACATACATCTATACTCTCGAATTTTCAAGACATTTTGGAGTGACTTGAAGACAAGTTTGTTTTAATTTAAATACCAGCTTTGAGAAAGTAGGTACATATTTTCTCACTGTAGTTGAATTTGATGATAAACCCGGAAACTTCTCTGTTACAGCATACTTTATTGGTGGTAATAATAGAAGTTTCTCTGGCAGCAACGCATTTATTGAATCGGAAATATACATGTTCATTAAGAGACTTCATGTTGAGAACCGTATAATGTGAGAATTTTTTTCCGTAATAATAGTTTTTGCAACCTCTTTAAAATTGTAGCATATCTACGTCTCATTTTTGGCTGAAGCATCTTTGCTAATATACCACGTATATTATACCTTTTCCAATTGTTGCAGATGTTTAAATATGCTAAAGCTGTGAGCAAGTCGCAGTTCCATATTTTTCGTCTCCCACAATATCTGATTTACTGTATCAACAATAAAAAGTCTGCATCTCCAACTGCTGTTTCGCTATATTGTCGTATAGTATTTCATTACGTATAACTAAGTCTGCCCTATTTATCTTGTTCATTTTCCTGAAAAAGTGATAATGGGTACAGGGAAAGTTCATATTGTTATTAGGAATCTGAATCTTTATATTATTAAATTCGGTTCTCTCCATGAATGACATTCGTTCATTCATTCAAAAAATATGCAATGAGTCCGTGGTTACCACACGACCTTTCATTTTACGTAAAAGGATGATTGACCATTGCCAAAGATTTTATTCGATCTTTCCCCGACAAATTAATAAAATTTTCTGTGAATCTTCCTCGTTGCTTTATATGCACGACACTGCGACACTATAATCGATATGCATCAAGGCACTTACTTTAAATTAATGGTGATATCACTATTTCGCTGTTTTCTCCTAAGTATCTAGTGATCTAGATACTTGGAAAAGTTTAGTCAGGAGAAGAAATAGAGTTTTCTCCTTTTCGTAGTGATCTTGATCGAGACCTCGAAATTTCTATGGTTCGAGATGAAATAAAAAATTTGCTGGTAAACAGGAAGCCAGACTACATCACCATACCAACATTAAGGCTCTTCAGTTGTTCTACGTAAATCTTTCCAGCGTTTAGATTTATTTTCTGAAACATTCATTCTATTTCAATATCCTAAATACTGCATTCAATTAATGTTTTGTCATTAGATCTAATAAAATTATTTTATTTTATTTATTATGTATTATTTTATTATTATTTTATTAATTAATTAGAATATATAATATAACAAAATAAATATGAACATGTTAACATAAGGTTATCTTTGTGATAGTCACCTGTATCTTAGATTTGATTAACAGTAAACCGCCATGTACCGCCATGAACCGCCATTAGCACTGATTTTCTATGAATTTTAAAAAACCTGCACGCGCAAGGCCGCTTCTGATTATATGGTTTTATTTATTACTCTCTTTCATATCCAAGTAGACTATAGTTGGTTTTATTATTTAAATATTCATCTTACCATGCAAACACTTTAACCGACTATAAATTTAACTCTGCAGCGGCTCTATAAATAATTTCTTGGAATAAATATAAATTGCAAAATGATGCCGCGTAATATTTTAAGGGAGAAAAAATTGTCACGTATGTATCATTTTATAAAGCGTATGCGTATAAAACTGTATTTTTGGCATGCTGTCACTTTTGAAATAAGCTAACATTTGTGTACGCTGTAAATCTTGGTATTCAAAAAAGTTTAAGGCTATTCTATATTTACTAACTGATCCAAGATAGTAAATATATTTCAAATATAATTTACGTAAATCTTTCCAGCGTTTAGATTTATTTTGTGAAACATTCATTTTATTTAAATATCCTAAATACTGCATTCAATTAATGTTTTGTCATTAGATCTAATAAAATTATTTTATTTTATTTATTATCTACGTATTATTTTATTATTATTTTATTAATTAATTAGAATATATACTACAACAAAATAAATATGAAATTGTTATAATACCGACGTACAAAATTTTCCCATTTTTTTCTTTTAAACGGAAATGTTTAATTATGTAGATACCCGGTTCTCATATTAGCATTGTTATACTTATTGTTTCTTTTCTTCATTTTTGTTCTTTTCTTTTTTTTGAGAGAAAATTCCCCTGTTTTTATATTTTCTGGTTGGTTAAAGCAGGATTTTTTTTATAATTGTCTTAAAATTACCATTTGTAAGTGAATCCACCTGTAATTTCAAATTTGTAATTTGTTTAGTAGTGTAGCTTAAATATTCACTTAATGCTACAAAAAAGGAGGTGAAAGTTAATCATGCAAGCACTTTATATCTTGTTTAAATCATCCTTTCCATCCTTAGTACCCTGAATATCTTTATCATTACTTTTTATATATTCTTTCTCATCAGGCAGAAATGGCTTGATTGAACGAAACAACGTAACACAATCGATTATTATAATTATCCTGAACTACCTACCTACGGAGTAAAATTTAAAAGCGGCCAGTCACTGTTGACATTTATTTAATGTCAATTGTTCTAACAAAATTCCAAAAGTTCTCAAATTTTGACATAAGATTCGAGGTCCATTACTAAAACTAAATGTGACCAATTCGAAAAGTCCGAATTAGAAACAATTAGAATTACAAACAACAATTCGCTATCTTTTTCAGAAAAAATACAAAAATGATGTAAATGAAAGACATGCCTAGTGCTTCATTGTAAATAATATCCCAAGTTTGCAGTCTCTTTTTCCAAACCGGAATCATAGGTACTAATTTTGAAAATGAAGTAAATATTGCCATACCTTTTCGAAAAAAATTACAAAAGTTTTGCAAATTATAAATTACATAAAAAAATTGGTGTGATTGAACCAGAGTGTCACTAAAAAACATACTTTTGGTCAATTTTACTTTTTGGATGATTCGGAGTAGTAGGCAGTCATTGCTTCCTGAAGTTCCTGAAATGCTTACTGAATAATTTAATACCTTTATTACCCTACCTATTTAATAATTTAGTGCAGGAGAACTGCATTTTAAATGCCTGATTTGGCAGTATCTTCCCTTTCTACATGAATATCCTTCCTGCGGGCTAGGTTTCTCGTATGCACTGCTCTGGCATGTGATTTCTAGCGTACCTATGTCGATGCTATGAGGATTTCAGGGAATTGGAAAATTGTTTACGGGGCGTGCTTCCCCGAACGGAGTTTTTATGGCTTGACTATGAGCAAAACTGAAGGTATAATTTAATAATAATTCATACCTAAAAATAAACGGATTTCTACGGCCTATATAATCTTATTAAACTATAATATATGGTTTACGGAAGTTAATAATTAAGAAAATATCATGAAATTAACATAATGAGGGGGAAATTATTTCCAGTTCATTACAATCTATTTGTCTAAAAATGCAGAGCCGTATTATTTGCTGTTTCTAAAAAATACCTTTCTTAATCCCAGCGACTAGAACTTTAAAAACATTTGAAAAATATAAATAATTTCGCAGTTAAAAGTGTCGTACATGGGTTATATTACTTTTAATAAATGTAGATCCTCATGGTATCTCGGAAACGTGACAAATGGCAAAGAGGCTTCGGGAAGAAAGCTTAGAAGTACAATATTTATCAGCAGGATTATAGAAGTCAAACAAGTCGATGTTTTATTCTAACACATGACAATAATGTGTAGGCTCAAGATCGTGTATAAAATATGCGTGTGGTAATCAACAAAATGTAAAGCAAAATATATCTATTAGGAGACGTGGTCCGATAATGGAGACCTATTCCTATTTTATCCATTTAACATGATTTACAGAAAAAGAAATTAATATGATATGATATTACATCGCGGCCTCTATTGATTCTATTTTGAAAGACTCGAGTTCAAAGAGAGAAAATCATATGTTCGAGCATACTTATTTCTTTGAAACCACAAATTTCATGGCATCACATTAATCACAGGAGGCTAGTGACAGGAAAATATTACAGCGGAGTAAGTTTGTCTCATTTTAATGTAGCAAAAAATGAGAATTCAAATGTCATAATTTGCAACTAAATCAAGACAATTAAATATTGTCTTGATCAATTTCATTCGAATTAAAATAAAATAGAGAAAAAGGTGTTGTAGTGGCAGGGTTTGAATCCCTCAACTCAACTGTTACTTACATACTCGCGGCACACAAAGGTACAAAGATGTACCTTTGCGACGAAAGTTGGCATTTTAAAATTTTCCCAATCATGCAATATGCTGTTTCGCGACTTTCGCAGCAATGAGTATTATAAATGAATCCGTTAAAATAATTTTCTAACTACATGTAATATGATACCGACTCTTAGCTTTAATGCTATTTCACACAAGATACTGCTGTCGCGCGTTGCAATGAAAAATTCACGTTTGCACATAATTATGCATTTATCTGTCTGTTAATTGCGGTTTCTATTTTTTCAGGTACGGTGAATGCCAATGGAGAAACCAAACGCCAAAGGACATCTTACACCCGATATCAAACATTAGAATTGGAGAAGGAGTTTCATTTTAACCGATACCTGACAAGAAGAAGACGTATAGAAATAGCTCATGCACTTTGCCTCACGGAGAGACAAATCAAAATATGGTTCCAAAACCGTCGCATGAAATGGAAAAAGGAACACAAGATGGCCAGTATGAATATCGTTCCTTATCACATGTCTCCTTATGGTCATCCCTATCAATTTGACCTGCATCCTAGTCAATTTGCTCATCTTGCAACTTAGGATGTTTTGTTGATTGTGATTCATTTATTATATAGGTATTTTATTTATTTTAGTTTTATTTCCATCACATTTCGTTTTGCATGTGTTTTAATAGTATCTAC
>CAXKVY010013678.1:0-15749 GCA_964058915.1 Tetropium fuscum | reverse complement strand
TATATATATATATATATATATATATATATATATGTATATATATATATATATATATATATATATATATATATATATATATATATATATATATATATATATATATATCCTAATTTTCTTTTACGGTTTACTTGGCAATTTTCTATAATGCCCAACAGACATTTCTGTGCTGCTACTTCTGTGTAGTGAGGGTGATAATACAAGCGGTTTGCAGGAATTTAGAAAACGCGATCTCGTAAAAATCGTATTAAAGTCCATATGAAAATAAGGCACTGCTCAATAAAACAAAACGAGAATAAATCAACAATACGCTTTAGAATCTAGCAACATCGTTAAAAATTGAATACCCCAAGCTTGGCATCTATATTGCAGCCAATTACCTGCTCATGCCGCTCCATCCTTCTCTACGAACACCCAGTGGCGTCTTGTAACTTTCGGAGTTTTGAGCGACAATTATATTATACGGAACCGATCTATAATCTGTTGAAACCATATTGACAAATGCTGGAATTTTCCTGAGTGTGTTACTTTATAGTTGAGTTGGAGTAAAATTGCACTACTTAAATTTGACGAGAATTCTGTGAAAATACTCGAGATGTGTAATGCAACAGGTTGCCTGCAGCGATGCCAATTAGTACTTCCATGTTTATTTTGAATAATGTTAATGACTGTATCTGTCACAATAACTTAATTGGTGCATTTTAACAGTAGTCTGGGAGGAGCTTCATGATGGGAATTTATTCAGATTCCTAACAAATTGCCATTTGTTACGTTTAAAACGTGTACCTCTTACACGTTTAGAAGCAAATTCTGTCAATATATATATATATATATATATATATATATATATATATATATATATATATATATATATATATATATATATATATATATATATATATATATATATATATATATATATATATATATATATATATATATATATATATATATATATATATATATATATATTATTATATATATATATATATATATATATATATATATATATATATATATATATATATATATATATATATATATATATATATATATATATATATATATATATATTTATATATATATATATATATATATATATATATATATATATATATATATATATGTATATATATATATATATATATATATATATATATATATATATATATATATATATATATTTAGTAGAAGTCGATATAACGACTTCGCTTATAACGACAGCGTTTTTAGAGACGAAAATAAGTACTCTAATATACCGTTTAGAAGCTAGTGAATCAAATGTATTCATTCGGTTAGTGCGTCGTCCGGTTAGTACGACTAAGTGTTGCCAAGTCGTTAGTGTGACTAAATGTCATAAAGCCAACTGCTACTAATTAGTTTTAATGAAGCAGAATCAGTATTAATTATAAACGGATTTGATTTTCTTTGGTCTTCAATAAAATGTTTTAAAATAGGTACCTATAATATTAAAGCTATATGACAAGAACTGTAACAAAATGGTAAAGTGCAGGTCATAATTCTGTTCGGAAAGGGAATAGCAACCCAAGAAGTCCTTTGTTTATTATTTAGAGAATTCTAAGAAGGTCCACATTAAATGAGTAATTCATCTTGTATAGTGTGTTTTCTTTAAGTACGGTCTTGTCAAAATTTCATAGCTTCGTAAATGCATAACTTCGTAATCGCAAACAGATGTGTAACTACCAAAAAGTAAAATATCTCAAATAAATTGTAAAATTAACAGGATCCATAAAAGCGTCATGAAAAGATTCGACCATAAATAATAGTCGTCCGTTAGAAGCGTCACTTAATTTATGGTTTTCGGGTATGGTAAAAATGGCCAAACAGCTAACTAATTGATGCAGAAAGAGTAATCTCAGAAATGTCATGTAAAATGTTTAGTTTCTATTTTGCAACCAGATGTCGTTAGAGTACGGGAATAGTTTCCTGAGATCATGTAAGGGGTAAAGTAGGTCCCATAGGATTGGTGGAGATTTCACCCCCAGTAAGTGGTATTACTTAAAGGGGATGAAAGATCGATTTTGGTCCCGCCCAGCGAGGACTGGAGCAAGAATCTTAGCCAAAATTATGCAGTTTCCGGCAGGTTTTCATACAGTAAATTCGGGTTTAAAGTCAAATAGTTTAATAAGCGGAAAGGCACTCAAAATTGTTCTATTAGAATCAGGTCTACTTAACCCTAGCGATTAGCTTTGTTTTCATATGAATAGATTCATTATTTGGGCGACGCATCTGGTTGTGTCCAAATTTATAGTTTGTTTAGTGTAAATGTTTTATTGTCAGCGTAATTTATTCTGTTAAATATTAAATATATATCTTGGTTTGAAGTTATTTGAATTAATCTCTTAACCAACGCAATTCAATATTATCCGACAAAGTTATTTCGTGAATCTTAGTGATGATGTGAGGTTTTAGCAATACAGGATTAACACCGACATCATGAGAGCATATGAGGTAAGCTAAATCTCCATGTTTCAATATTAAGATTTCCCCTTCTAACTTTAAAGCATACGCGACGAACCCAGGACTATGAGATCTTGTGTGTATATATTTATGTATGTATACATATTTTTGCAAACCCCGACGCTCCCTTTCATTTCAACATCAGTCAATCTGGTAAAAACCCCAGTGGTTACAGAACTTTCCGTCGGAATTTCATGTGGCTGTGAAGAAAAGAAATCGAGACATGCTGTTTGCTTCAGTCGACTTTCCTAACATCTTTCTATGAGTAACCAGAAATTCACGTTCGCATATATGACCCAGTGAATTTTCAAATATTTTTCTCCCGAAAAGATCACTGACCTATCTATTCGGTTATAAACATTTTGTTTGGTATAAAAATTGGCTCTGTTTGTGTAGGGGTAAATGAAAATGGCACATTTTTATACGTACCATAACCAAAATAGATAGGCCATTGATTTTTTTGCGAGGAGATTGTTTATACAAATTGGGTGACAAAAGGTCGAATTCAAAGTCGGGAAAGTCGTAAGATTGACTATATAACATGAAACGAAAAGTTTGAATTTTTTTTAAATTAAAAAAAAACATAAGTTCCAAACCCTCACGACAAAACGAACCACACCATTGAATTCAGCACATCAAACTCTAAATTTTATATATAACAACATTTTCAAAATTGAAATAAAAGAGACTATTATTTTTTACTGTCTATTTCTACTGTCTAAAAACTAGGTGGAATTCAATGAAAATGAGACACCCTAAATAACTCCGTTAATTTTTTGTATTAAAAAAAATTCTGTGACTGATCGGTTTTCATCGATAACATGCTTGACAGATCAAACGACAAAAATGTTTTATGGGAAAGTGACACCTCATTTGAAATGTCTGTTCACCATACCGTCATAATAACATACAAATGTCAAAAACGCTTATAAGTTTTTGACGTTTGTATGATATTTTGACGAAACAAAACTAAAACAAAGGGATATATAATGCATATAAAGGATATATAAAGGATCTATAAAGGTCTATAAAGGATCGACTGCTAGTCCCATTACGTCACTACATTTTTGTGGTGCATTGGTGCACAACAACAATGTTTTATACACAACATTTTCTTTTCTTTTTTTATCTCTTTTTTAAAATTAAATTCGTCAAATTAAGTGATTCTAATGGGACCATCTGAAACTGACTCAAGTATCTTTCAGAATTACCCATCATTTTTAGAAACATCAATACCGCTACAATCAAAATTATACATAAATATAATCTGCGTACTGATAATCTTCTTGAGAAAATATGTAAATGTGCGAAAGTCGGATATATAGATGGAAAACAGCAAGGGTCCGATTCTTGTGGCATTAATTATATACGGTAATGCGGTAGCCTTAATGGGCGAGCCGCCGCTGGTCTCTAGATGAGGACTTCGTTAGCTGGAGCTTCTACCGTATTGTGCCAGCCTCTTTATAGTAAACCTCTCAAAGAGTGATTGAAGTTAGAAAAGCTGAGCCATTGTTACGAGAATAAGGGTCCAGTTACGTATCCGCAGGCCACAGACCTTTTTATTTCTGAATGCTGTTATATGCTTTTCATTGGTCGACTGAACTGCATCATACATGCTGAAAAAAATGTGACCGTTTTATTTAATTTTCTAATTGACAATAAAACTGTAGTTTTTCTACTCTCAGGGCAATGCAGCAAATTCCAATCTAGCCAGAGATAAATCAATAAGTGGGTTTCTCGGAGAATTGTCGTCGTTGTAGTTAACTGGAAATTGACGGCACTCTTAAAGGATCTGCGAAAGAGATAAACCATAACAAAGTAAAGAAGTCTCTATAAATGTTAGGAAGCAGCTGTGTTATAACTCATCGAGGTGTTAGCCGTTGGATTGTTTTGCTGCTTCGAGAAAGTACACGCATTAATAGTTATTTACGTAACCAGTTATGGAAAGACTTTTATTTGACGAATGCAACATTTGCCAAAACGAGCGAGCGAGTTTTGCAAATTATATGAGTCGTATGAATTAACGTACGAATTCGTACCTACATATTAACGTACGAATGCGGTGAGTTGCACTACGAAGGCGGTAGCTAGAGTTGCCAAGCGTCCTGTATTTCGCAGGACATTCTGGATTTAGGGTATAAATATGTGCGTTCTGCGCGCGGCGTCCGCAGAACGTGCCATGTCCTGCAATTGAGCCGATCGGCAGCAACTGGTCGGGGGTCGCCGAATTTCTAAAGAATTTTTTTGGTTTTGTTGCTACGAATAGCTTAAAACAATTCCCGCAAAATGCAAACAATAATTAAAGTATTTTCTAAAATATTCTGTCTTATCGAAATTTTGTTTTTATCTTGATTCTAAATTTTATTTTTCTGTGTATCCCAATGTGTTGCAAACAAGATTTTTTATAATTTGACCAATTTTATATTTCATGAAAAGAAAACTCTAAAAGAATTTTATACGTTTAAAAACAATCCAGTAGGTTGTAATTGTGTGACAGCTTGTCACTTTCATAGCTTTTGAGGTCTAAATAACCTACTTTGAAATAAACTTTTTCTAATTTTGACATGTAAAGTGAGACTTTTCAAAACCCTTTGACGTTAGGAAACGTCTTACTTTTCACAACTAGTTACGAAAAATAAAATATTACACAACTGTTTATGCAACACGTTGGGAAACACTATTTTGTGTAACTCACATCCTTTTGCGAAACTCGCTAGCGCTCATTCCGCAGAAATCTGCTCGTTACATAAAATAGTACTTCGAAAATTACAAAAATATATTTATCTAATTTTGACATGTAAAGTGAGACCTTTCAAAACCCTTTGACGTTAGAAAACGTCTTACTTTTCATAACCCGTCACGAAAAGTAAAATATTACGCAACTGGTTGGGTAAAGTTCATTTCATAGTAGGTTATTTAGACCTGACAAGCTACGAAAGCGACGAGCTGCCACACCGTTACAATCTACTGGATTGTTTTTAAACGCATAGAAATAACAGTTTTCTTCTTATAAGATACAAAATTGGTAAAAATATCCTCAACCGATTGAGCTGAAATTTTGCTTGCACGTTCAGTTTGGATGACAATGCATGGTTAGATAAGTGACGTCATTACAAGATTTTATTTAACTTGCTATGTATGCATGTATTATGTATCTATATATGTTTGTTCTGATCAAATTTTGCAACTGAATTTTAAAGTAGTTATCGTCAACTAATTTTGCTGAAATTTTGTATACACATATAGTTTGGATGACAATGCATGGCTAGCTTTATGACGACATTATAAATCCAATATGGCAGACCGCCCAAGATGGCGGACTAGTTATTTTTATGCACTTCCATGACATGGGTATCAAATGAAAGGGTTTACTGAGAAGAAGACAAAAATAAAATGACGTCACTATAAATTTCATATGGCGGACTCTCAAAGATGGCGGACTAGTTATTTTTTATGCACTTCCATGATATGGATATCAAATGAATATCAAATGAAAGGATTTGCTGAGAAGAATACGAAAATAAAATAACATCACTCTAAATCCAATATGGCGTACTCTCAAAGATGGTAGACTTAGAGATGTAGAGATGGTAGAAATGTTTTTTCATGGGGTGGATAAACCCAATGACATCATGATACTAAATGAAAGGGTTCAAGAGTAAAAAATCTGCAAAATGGTGGAAAACAAGATGGCCGTTATACCAATTTTAAAGATATAACTCGACAAAGGTAAGGGATAGTTTGGTGGTGCAAACCTTTTCATTTGATACCCATATCATGGAAGTGAAAAAAAAATAACTAGTCCGCCACTTTGGAGGGTCCGCCATATTGGATTTATAATGACATCACTTAGCTAACCATGTATTGTTATCCAAAATACACGTGCATGCAAAATTTCAGCTCAATCGGTTGAGGATAACTGCTTTTTACAATTCAGATGCAAGATTTGACCCAAACAAACATACATACATAGATACATGGCAAGTTAAATAAAAGCTTGTAAAATAAGAATAATAATAAGAAAATGGTGATTTTTATAAAAAGCACAAAGGTGCTAAAGATGCCAAACGCCTTCTGCCACCTCGCTTCAGGTCGTCATCGCCTTACCAAACACCCTATATAGCGTACATTATCATTGCTCGTATTATTTTTAGACGTCATCTTGTGATGCAGATACAATAGCACTTCGGTGATATTATAATGTAAATGCATAGTTGATTCTCATCCACTCTAGTTAGCTGCATTAGGATTAACAATAATGCTATGTTAAAGGGAATTGTACCTACTTATATCGTGACTCCTTGGTATGAATTAATTTAAACACCAGGTACTTATTGAATCTACACCTTTTATAATAGTCTAATTACCACACTCGCATTAATATGTTCCCTAACGTCAATTAAAAAGTAACGACACCATTATTGCGATGAAGCTCTTCCTCTTGCGTAATTGTATGTAATTGATATGTCCGGTGGGCGCATAATGACCGGCTAGTCATATTTATTAGTGCTAACTACTTTATTAGTTTTACTTTGGTTCAGCCGATAGCTGATTAAGCTGATACCTAAAACTCGGATCGTTTCACGCATTGTAAGTTGACATTGAGAAGAATATATTTGTAATTTTATGGAACATAAACTCCGTTGAAAATATGCGCTCTTCTTGGGATAAGAGAACGAACAAATGCAACGTTTGTTTTCTATTCCTGGCCTGTCACTTTTAAATCCACCTCGAACTGCCAGGGCGCATATAAAAAGCGTGAATATGAATAATATTTTTGAATATTTTGTGAGAGGCAGATACTCAACAGCCGAAAGGCAGGCTGCATTAGTCCGGTCGTAAACGGTAGAAGCTCTCATGGTATTTTGACGGCGAATATATCAATAGGTATCAGCGTGAAGTTATTTTAGCCGACTTATTAGAGTTATTACTTATTTGATATTTTAAACTCATGTATTAAAATATTCTGCGGCTTTTTTTTTTCTAGACTAGGGGGGTGATCAGACAAATATAATATGGACCACGGCCCAAAACAAAACAATTGAGTAATAGTATTTATTTTAAAAAAGAAGATAGGTACAGAGATGTAACTATGTAAGTAAAAAAAATCAGCATAAACCAAAAAAAGATAGATCTGGAATCATTAAAACGGTATATTTAATTTGAAGCAAAATGATAAGTATTAAATACACACAATATACACATAATACGCACGATTTTCAATAACCCGCCGCTATAACATTATACGTTAAGCAAGGCAACGTCGCGGAAGTAAAATAATGCACATTATGAACGGTGAATGTTCATATGGAAGTAAAATAGTAAGTAATCTGTAAACTAATATAATATACAAGTCGACCTCAAAATTACCTTGGAAGGAAAAAACATGGGAAGATACAAAAATTGACCATGGTAAGAAAAATATGTATGCTTTACCTATATCTTCGGCAAATTCACGTAGTGGCAAATATAAGTTTCGTATGTTTTCAGAAAATGGCGACCAAAGTTTTTGCGATCATTCAAATCATTGTATTTTTTACATTATTTCTAATATTATCATCAAATTTGAACTGGGAATTGTAAGGGTAGGGTTATTTTGCGTAACTAGGGAAAAATGATATTTTGCAATCGCAACACAAGAAAAAGAACATACGCCCTTTTGAGGTACAAACTCTATTGTCGGATTAACATTCGCCTTACATAAATATCATAACGGTATCTGTTAAAAATGGTAAAACTAAGTAACAAAGTAGGTTGGTATCGATAAAAATAACTATACACTTTTAAACGAAAAATTAAAAAGTTAAGAAAATATATAAACTTTAAACAAAAAATGACCACCACCTGTGGAAACATTATTTTAGGTGGGTAGGTATTTATCTTAATGGGGCAAATTTTTAAGAAACTCAGTCAATATTTCTTGTCGTTGATCATTGGTAAATAAGTGACATTTTCTTCCAAACCTTTTACAATAATCGCTTTTGCAGACTTTTTTTCCTTAAGCAGTTTTGGAGGAGCGATGTTCATTGTAACTGGGCTCCCGTTTGTAGGAGCCCAGTTGCCTTTCTGAATTTATTTTCTTTTCCTCTAAATATTGTGCCTTACTTCGTTTGCTCTGATGGGCTATTTCGATTGGACTACCCTCAACTTCAAGGCAGGCTTAAGAACAGACACTTCGTTAAAACTCGATTTTTGTGGGCTTTTTTATGCGTCTAAATTTTCATGAAAATGAGGCCAACATAGTAAAATAATACACCTGTGGCATGTTGCCGAAGCTTCTTCCAGGCATCCCACAAAATTCGCAGTGTTGTTGAAATTACCATTAAAATCACACTGTGAAGACTGAGCGACTTTGATCTTGCTTTTTTTGTTTTTTACTTGTGTAGTGTAAGGTCATTGACGCCAACAATTTCGTGAATTTTATAATCATCATTCTTCCCATAATGGTGCTGCGTACAAAGGAAATAACCACAACCACAAAATTGTGTACCTTTTAGGGTGCTTAAATTCGCAATTAACGGAATAATTTTTTCAAGCATAGACATATCAGAGCAATCTATAGTTACATTTTCTAGTAATGTACCTGCAAAAAATATTATTAAATAAAAAAGGGGACACGATATAAAATAGTCCAAAAAGTACTTGTTTTTTTAGTTCCATAATGCGTATATCAGAAATGATGTTAATTTTTGAAACCTGAGACTTTTCAATAATCATTATTTGAGGGTCCTTCAAAGGTTCAACCAAAATTTCTGTTGACTCTGAAAACGGAAGATTATCCAAAGCAAGATTTTCTAGAAATGAAAAAGAAAACTGTATTATATTATGATAAAATATTGACATAGTTTTAGAACTTACCTGGTGATATCTCCAGAATACCTGGTGATATCTGCCATGTTCTTCTTTTCTTGGAATTATGCTAATTTTGAAAACTTCGGATTCGTCATTCATTTTGGGGGTTTCCAAATTTTTAACCAGAAGTTCCTTTATCTTAGATAGTAGAAGATTGTCACTAGCATCCCAACTATTATTAGAGGAAACAGTTTCTTGAAGAGGAAAGAGAAACAGTATAAAATAGACAAATTACCTACAGCAGGTATTGAAACTTATCTGTTAATGCTTCTGAAACACTGCCACGCTCTTCAGTATTGATAATTTTTCTGTAATACCATTTTGCGTTATATTTCATTTTTACTTTGCAACCGATATTAAGAACACTTTTTTTTATCCGCACACTTTATTTAGTTCTTTAAAATCCACCACGTTTTTACCTCCATCATCCCACGACACTAATGCATCAATTTTATCCTATTTTATCGTTATGGGTTATGGTTAGAACTGAAAATTGCCGAATTCAAAAATTTTTAGTCACTTGTTTATTATGACCGCTATCAATTTGATTATGCTATCAAAATCGATACCTTGACATTCCATCGTGATACCTTGACAAGGTCCTCACTGAAAACCCAAACATGGTAAATTTACAATCTGTAAATATGGCGGGCTACTGAATTTGTATATTCGCTGTTAAATTCGTAGTAAAACAAGCGTAATTTTACAGTTTAAATACAAATGGTAAAGCTGTACATTGTACATCTATAAAAGACTTCTGTATAGTCGCTGATATGTTTTCGCAAAACTACTGTGCAATTTAATCTCTAGACGATTATTGTGGTAAAACCTAATCAAAATTCAAGAAGTTGCACTGTATTATGTGTCATTTTCTGTATTTTTTTGTACAACATCTAATGTCGCAATTTGAGCACTCATTTGACCTTGAGATTGAGTGACACAGCCTGGAATTAAGTTGGCAGCATTATTTGTCTAAATTGCCTAAAACGCCTAAATTGCCCAACAATTATACGCAGGGAAGGATAGCAAATCTGCCTCGATTCGTTTAGACAAATGTGAACCAGTCGTGACGTCGACGATGATGCTCGGCTGACATCAGTTTGCGCCAGCGGTCGATTTCAAATAGATACATTATTATTGTAGGTGATTAATGTGATTATATTTATCGATATTCTATGTGTATATTATGTCTAACTGGTCAAATCTTTCTTTCTCTATAATTGTTGTAAATTACCCATACCCACAGCTGTATTTGTTTACGCTTAGTTTTGTGGTTATGTCTTGTGCGTTCCTCTACGAATTATGGTTTGCTTTGTTTCTGTACAAGTGTACACCATTGTAAGAAAATGAGGTCCGGATTTTCTAAAGGAAGTGCAGAAAATATGCCGAAAGTTGATTTTAGCATGGTGGGCAAGTTTTATATGTCAAATTTAGATAATTTATCAGCAGAAGTCAAGTGTCAACAAAGTTAATTTCAACGTCAACTGTCAAAAAGCAGGGAACCAATTTTGGAATATAGTAGAGGAGAAGGTCCGAATATGGACCCCTAGTTTGTTTTTCATGGATTACTATGAGGATTTTGGAAGAAATCAACTCAAACTTGGGATACATCTAGCACAAAGATTTGTCTACTCTATCAAGGGCAGCAAAGTTTCGCAAGCTCAAGACACACTGAGATTTCAGCCGAAATCTTAAAAATGTTCAAAGTCTTGTAAGACGCTAGAGTGTATGAAATATGGGCCCCCGTCAGAATTGAGACACAAACTTATGTTTAACAAAGAAAACTTTATTTCGATGTAAATAGAACTGAAGACATCATTCTAACAAAGAAAATCATCATTAATACATAAAAGTGTACAATAATGTTCTGTACCAAAACATAAGAAAAATAAAATATTTATTTACAAAAGTCGCAAATGTAATCATCTTTTTCAGCCCCAGAGCATTGTTCATGTGCCCACATGTTGCACATAAGACAACGCACCCACAGTTCCCCTCTTTGGTCTTCTGAGAATCGACCATCACAGAACAAGCAAGTAGCATCTTCGTCTTCCGGCAAGAACTGACCGATATCAACATCGTCCATGTCGTCGTCGGCCGGAACGAATTGTTCATTTTCTTCTTCAGAATCTTGGTCGCTAGCAGACTTACTTCGTTTCTTAGATCTCTTCTTTGAAGTATTTAGTTCTGAAAACACCTTTCGTTTTGGAGTTAGCTTCTGAGGCGTATTAGAAAGTGATTGTTCTAAGTCCATTTTTATATGGTGAGGAAGTGATAATTTGGGACTTAGATGGATTTCTTCCGTGATTACCCATTTTTTTATTTATCACTGGTAATGGTGCAATGTCGAATGGCGAAATAAATGTTGAAGAGTCGCAAATATGTTGATCTGCCCCGTTTTCTACAGATGTTCTATTTAAGTAAACATCTACAATTGGTTGTGCTGTAGCCGTTCTCTTTAGATTCGCCTCGGCTTCTCCTATTGACGGTACTGAACACTTATCGTGGTCTATCCAAGTGGAACATCCTGGCTGTGGTTCTAGGGTTGCACCGTTTTTTGATTTTGTTCTAACTTCTAATGGTGCTATGTTACAGTTTTTCTCGGCCTCAATCTCTTCGGTTATGAAATCAGCGTTAGAAAAAATATGTCGGTTGAAAGGAAAAATCCCAGTAGCCCTAAAGCCGTTTGCAGCAATTTCACCAGTCTGTGACTTTAGAAAGGCTCTTCCTAGAAGCTCGGCTAGATCGAACTGTGTAATGGCACGTTGGTTGGTGCGGATCCAGTTTGGAATTTCATCACTATAGTAAGCCTTGAAGCTACCCATAAAGGTCTTGTCCAACGACTGAAGCTTGTGTGTAGCATGTGGGGGTAACGAGATGATAGAAATGTGATTATCCCTTGCCAGTTGAATAACATCTAAATTTCTCGTGTGGCTATAATGTCCATCAAGCACGAGTAAAACCGGAGATTCTTCGCTAGGATTAACGAATTTTATAAAATGTCTCATCAAATGTCTGTAAATATGTTTTGTTGCACCCATCCACTGGGATGGACGGAATATATTGATCCTGGAGGGGCACCACGCATTAATTGATCATTTCGATTTTTCCTAGGGAAAATCAACATGGGGGGTACAAACTGACCACCAGCACTCATTGCTGCAATAAACGTAACAAGTGAGCCACGTTCAGCAGATGTGAGAGACGCTATTTGCCTTTTTCCTTTTCTGCCAATTATGTGGGCCACCTTACTTTGTACAATTGACAAACCTGTCTCGTCGACATTGAATATTCTGTGAGGTGAAAAGTTGTGTTGTGTGTATTCATTCTCTAAGTTGTTAAAAAACTCCTCCACGTTGTTTTTGTTGAAACCCAAGGCTCTAGCAAATGAGGTTCCTGTCGGCCTTCGAATGGAAAGCAAATCCTTGTGACGATATAAAAATGCATCAAGCCAACTACGCCCTGCAGTGCCGTTTTTAAATGTATTAGCTTTTCCATTTCTTACAGCTAAAGAGTATGCCATCCTTCGAATATTTTTTCTTGTTAACCCATAGTACTTGGCTTCCATGGCTAAAATATAGTTGACTAGATCATTTTCTATTTCTTTCCCTAAAACTGTTTTTCGTCCTAGTTGAGTTTGAACTATTTATTTCTTCAGCATTCATATGATTTTCTTTTTGTCTCTTTATAAATCTCTGAAGCGTCGACCTTGGCACGTTGTATTTTTTACTTGCGACTTTTAAGCCGCAACTTTTGTTATTAACACTCTCCAAAGCTTTTACCATGTCCTCAATGTTCCATTTCTTTCTTATTGACTTGGGTGAAAACTTAGGTTTTGTACGCGGCATGATAAACCTGAAAAAAATCCGTATTTAAAGTCTGGTCCGAATATGGGCCCTGGCCCGTATTTGGACCCGCAAAAAGCCCATATTACCAACATCACGCGCCATTAAAAATTAAATGCCTATAATTTTTTGAGGTTAAGTGAATTAAGATTTAGATGAATAAAAAGAAAGCTTAATTTCTATTGAACATATTGTAATAAACGCTACGAATATACGTGACTAGGAATCTACAAACAAATATAGGAATAACTTACCCTCTAGTAATATTCAGAATTTCACAAACACATAGTCCAGCACCTGCTTCCAACAACATGAGGAATGAACTGGTTAGCGTCGGTAAAATAGTTAACTTGCTAGTAGGCGTATTTTAAGTTATTATTTATAGATGTCGCTTAATGCTCTAATAGTAATTGTTAGGTAGCCCATATTAAATGCAAGGCCCATATTCGGACCTTCTCCTCTACTAATACACCGCTGTATCATGTTCAAGGTCGTAGGCTCTGTGACGTCACTAAGGAAGGATACGTAACGTCACGTATAAGCGCGCCCTCTATTTTCGCACTTTTGAAAAAAAAATCGATAATATAATTAAAAAATACGGCGGGATTTTTTTTTATAAAACACTATCACATAGAGCCATAAAAAATACAGTGAAAATGCCCATTTTTCATATTGTATTATTTTTTAGGTTAAAGGTTGAAATAATTTAATAATAATAATAATAACTAACAAAAATAAATATTTGCGCTTATTTAATATCTATTTCCAAGTCGAAAAATAAAGTTGCTAAATAACATTAATTATTAATTTTGGAGTATTAGTGCATAAGGATTTACACTAATAATCCAAAATCTTATTGCAATTTTTTTACAAGCAAAAAAATTTCAACAAAATATATAGGGGTTAGGCGTTAGGGTTAGGGTTAGGAGACTTGACCGGTAAGATTACGATCTTCGAAGTTAAGGACCACCAGCGATGGATGGGGGATGGGGAAAATGCTGCTGGTTTGATAATTTGACCAACATCTTAGTAATCTGCAATAATAACGCAAAACGTTCATGTAGTCTAGTAACGTAAGCAGATATAAAAAATCACCCTAAATATATGGCAGTGTTAGAAACCGATTCTTTTTAAATACACCTCCCCTTGCCCCGACGTTTTATTGCGCTGATTGTTATGCCCTACAATAAAAAACCTCCATTTATAACCCAAACCAGGAACCGTCCAGTTATTGCACCGTATTAAAAAAAATTCAGGAGCTGTTCAGTGAACCGTACATTACATCGATTCCCATATACTTTTATATCCTTCTGTATAACTTCAGTCTGTACCGTATTGAATACAAATTAGATTCCGCTCATTTTCTAGAATATAAAGTATTAGCGACAGTTAAATTTGTCTCTTAACGCACACTAACGTATGTATATTTAAATATTACAATCAATTTATTAACGATTAGATTGAATGGAACATAAATTAGCATTCATGCCATCACAATTTGTAAACCGCAAATGCCTTCTTCGATAGACTTTTTGTGAATAGATACCTACTTATAAATATCATCACAATAGCGAATGAATGCTCTAATTTTTTGGGAGTGAGAATCTCATTTCACATTTCAGTTACCGGGCTACATTAATTTCGGTGAGGTGCAGTCCCGAACAGGTAGGGACAGCGCAGGCGATGCGGTGTAAAACAGCAGAAGCGATGTTCGGTGGTTGTGAAGATCCCGATGCGTGGGTAGCTCGGAGTGAGGAATAAAAAGTTGGAGATGGCTCGAAAGCCGACAAGGACCTTCATTGCATGTCTGCATATATTAAATCGTGCATTTTTATCTCGCCTTTGTTGAATATGTGCCTTTTTACATAACATTAACATGTTAAGTACCAACGAAATAATTGGAGGAAAATATAGCCCAAATTATGTGTCACTCAACCTTTCGGACAGATCTCTACCAGACGTACTGATATCTGTCTTTATTTTTACTACAGTGACGGCTTGTCCTATGAGGCAGTGCCTCACCAAAATATTTGGAAGGTATTCCCATTGAAAGGAGTGCTTCAATATTGAACTGATAACATTTAATTTCTTCATTGTGCTATTAAATCAACGGCTTGAGATATAACCATGAAATTGGCTACTTATAGAAGGCATTACAGTGCTTCCGGCAAAAATTAAGTTTTTAAAATATGAGATGTTTTTGAAAAAATAGCCTTAAAATCGCTAGGTGTGCTAGCAAATCTGTGCACGGAAAACTTCACCCTGCGGAGAGCTGTGTTAATTATTGAGAATTTATATATGAATATATCGAATGATATGTAGACAAAACTATGAAAAAGTTTTTTTTAAAAATCAGCAAGCTAGGACTTATGGTTTTCGAGAAATCGAATTATCAAGGCACTGCGTTTTTGCAGGGGCGGATTAAAGTTAACAAGCGCCCTAGGCTAATAATTTGACGCGCCCCACATATTTGGAATATTTGGAAAAATAAAACACAAATATAAGAATATTACGTATGCATTTATATAGCGATATGAAATATGTACAATAGACGCGTTAGAAGTAAAACTGTAT